>PVHT021183717.1:284640-345222 GCA_004024745.2 Catagonus wagneri
GGGGGGCCTGCGCGTGTTCTTTATGCTGTTCCTTCATGTTTTCTATAGAAACATTTTTCAGACCAAAAGTTCTTTAAAAAAGAACAACACTTAACTGAGAAGCATGAATGTGTGACCTGGGCCGCTGGCGGTGACGCTTCTGTCTCTGGATGCAGGCGAAGCCTTCCACGGCGTCGGCAAGGAGGACCACAGGCACGGGGTGCCGGCCGCCCCCAGGAACAGCCCCACGGGCCTGGCCCCGCTTCCCGCTCTCGCTCCTGCCGCCCTCTCGCCAGCCTCCACGCCTCACCTGGCAAACCTGGCAGCCCCGTCATTCCCCAAAGCCGCCACCACCTCCCCTGGGTTTGTGGATTCGCGCAAGGGCTTCTGCTCTGCCCCCGTCGCCCCCCCGCCCGCCACAGACGGCTCCGTGAGCGCCCCGCCCAGTGTCTGCAGGTGAGCCGGGGCCTGGCGCTGCGCCCGCCTGGCCCCGAGGACAGCCCAGCAGCTCTGACCACCAGGGAGAGGCGGGGTGGGGGTCGGCGCAGGCCACTGCCTGCCCGCTGGCAGCATCAGGTGGGCCTTGCGTGTTTTGAACCTGTATTTTGAGAGGATATGTGTCAAGCAAAGATTAGTACAGCAAACACCAGCAGCTTTCTTTTTTCTTTTTCCTTTCTTTTTGCTTTTTAGGGCCCTACCCGTGGCATATGGAGGTTCCCAGGCTAGGGGTTGAATCGGAGCTGTAGCCGCCAGCCTGCACCATAGCCACAGCAACGCCAGATCTGAGCTGTGTCTGTGACCTACACCACAGCTCACGGCAACACCGGATCTCCCACCCGCCCAGCAGGCCAGGGATCGAACCTACTTCCTCATGGATACTAGTTGGGTTCGTTTCCACTGAGCCGCAACAGGAACTCAACAGCTTTCTTTTTTCTTTCTTTTTTTTTTTTTTAGGCTTTTTTAGGGCCGCACCCGCGGCATATGGAGGTTCCCAGGCTAGGGGTCTAACAGCAGCTGTAGCCACCAGCCTGCACCACAGCCACAGCAACGCGGGATCCGAGCCACATCTGTGACCTACACCACAGCTCACGGCAACGCCGGATCCTTAACCCGCTGAGCGAGGCCAGGGATCGAACCCGCAACCTCATGGTTCCTAGTCGGATTCGTTTCCGCTGAGCCGCGACGGGAGCTCCAACAGCTTTCTTTAAAGATGGTGTTTGTTACCTTTGAACGTGGCGCCCCCACCCCACCCTAGTACGAAGCAGCGGTGGGAGGGCGGGCAGAGCGGGCGTGTCCTCGTGACCCCCTCGAGTAGGACCGCTGGCCGGTGCCCGAGTCCGTGCTGGCCACGTGCCCCCACGCCTTGCTCTCACCGTGGGCCAAGCTGGTCGGAAGGAGCAGGCTCGTCCACTGGCCGTGCCACTGACAGCCCTGCGTGGCTTTGCAGCGACCCCGACTGTGAAGGCCACCGCTGCGAGAACGGCGTCTACGACCCGCAGCACGACGACGGGGACGAGAGCGCGGACGAGGACAGCTGCTCCGAGCACAGCTCCAGCACCTCCACCTCCACCAACCAGAAGGAGGGCAAGTACTGCGACTGCTGCTACTGTGAGTTCTTCGGGCATGGAGGGGTAAGTGCCTGCTGCTGCGCTGCCGGCGGGCCTCCTGGGGCAGGGGCGGGGCTGGAGAGTGCAGGTGAGTGAGCGGAAGCGGCGTGTAGGCGTGCGTGCTCCTGCACTGCATGTTTCATTAGAATTGTAAAGCACGCAGGCTCCTGTGCGGGAGTAATAGCACGTTGCCTTCAGGGTGTGGTCACACCGTGCCTGAAGCTTTCCTGGCAGCACAGCCCAAGTCAAGAGACAGCCTAGGGAGTTCCCGTCAGGGCACAGCGGAAATGAATCTGACTAGCATCCGTGAGGACGCGGGTTCGATCCCTGGCCTCGCTCAGTGGGTTAAGGATCCGGCGTTGCCGTGAGCTGTGGTGTAGGTCTCAAACACGGCCCGGATCTGGCTTCACTGTGGCTGTGGTGTAGGCCAGCGGCTGCAGCTCCGGTTCAGCCCCCAGCCTGGGAACTTCCATGTGCTGCGGGTGCAGCCCTACAAAAACAAAAAATGCTAAAACAGCAGTTTCACTTATAGGTTTTACTTCCCCTAAAGAATAATGAAAATTTTTGTCCAAGGCTTAGTTAAAAGGATTTCATCACTTCACTGCAGTTTTGCGTTGGTTTGTGATTAAAATGCCCGGGTGAGCCAGGGCCCTGCCCAGTGGGCGCGGTGGGGCGTGAGCGGGGGCACCCGTCCTCTTGTCCGGCTGCACTGAGACACGTCCCTGCTGTTCGCGCTTCCTGAGCAGCCGCTCCCTCTGTGCAGGCAGCGGCCGGCCCCGGGCGGGGCGGGCAGCGGGCGGCGTGGGGCCGGTGGTCGTGCTCCTCCCTTCAGCTCTGTCTGCGTTTCCTAAGCGCGACGTGGTTTAGTGGTCAGTGAAGAGTTTTAATAGTGGGGTTGAGGGCAATTTTTTTTCCTTCCAGTGCTGAAAAGCCTGCAGGTACGTTAAGAGATACCATGAATACGTTTACTGCTGTGAAAAGATAGTCGCACTATATTACATAAAAATACTGTGTTACACTATTTTACACAAAAAGTAGATTACTTGGCCTGTGGGATTGTTTCTTTTTCAGTTTAAAAATAACCACTTGTCGGGAGTTCCCATCGTGGCGCGGTGGAAACGAATCCGTTAAGTAACCATGAGGTTGCGGTTCAATCCCTGGCCTCACTCAGTGAGTTAAGGATCTGGCTTTGCCGTGGGCTGTGGTCGTAGGTCGCAGACGTGGCTCAGATCCGGCGTTGCTGTGGCTGTGGTGCAGGCCGGCGGCTGTAGCTCCGATTGGTTCCCCTCCATATGCTGCAAGTGCAGCCCTGAAAAGCAGAAAAAGCAAAACAAGAAAAACACAAAAAAAACCGTCTGTGTGCGTAGTCGTACATGGTCTGGCAGACTCTTCGCAGATATTTCTAAAGCTGATGGGTCGAGGCTGGAATAGCCTGTGGGTAACTTGGTGATGAAGGGTTGTTCTTTCTCCCGCCATTGTTTATTTGTTGTCTTTCATGATAAGCATGAGTCATTTGAGCAATAAAAAATTCTTTTTCAATGTTATAGTCTGAAATTTGTTGTTTCGAAAATCATTCAAACTTGAGGCTTAGTTTAGTTATATTTTCGTTTAACTGTCTCAGCCTCCAGCTGCACCAACAAGTAGAAATTATGCAGAAATGAGGGAGAAGCTTCGTTTACGGCTGACCAAGAGGAAGGAAGAGCAGCCAAAGAAAGCGGACCAGCTCTTGGAGAGGGAGAGCGTGGTTGACCACCGGCGGGTGGAGGACCTGCTGCAGTTCATCAACAGCTCGGAGACCAAGCCCGTGAGCAGCACCCGGGCCGCCAAGCGCGCGAGGCACAAGCAGAGGAAGGTAATGCAGCATCTGCACTGGGCCCAGCAGGCCTCTGGTGTCGGCGCCAGGTGACTTGAGCCCCTGTCCGAGTCGCCAGCCTTAACTGGGCACAGCTTAAAGAGCCTCGGGTGTATTTTCAGGATGTGGTGTCCCTTTCTGTGTCATGGGCTCACTAATGGCTAGAAAACCAGCCTCTGGTTCCTGTGCTGCTGGCGCAGGGGCCTCCGGCTGTTGAAAGAACCTTCTTCCTGGGAAAGTGGCAGGGGCGGAGAGGGACTTCGCAGACTGACCGGGTCTGAGCGCCCGTCTGGCAGAGGAGAGCTGGACAGAGCCGTTCTGGAAGGGGCTGCGCGCAGCGCTGATGTCGCAGGCGCGGGAGTAAGATGACCAGCCCCTGCGGGCCACCCTGGGCAGTGCCCACCACCATGTGGCAGGGCTGTCAGAAAAGCAGCTGTCTACCAGGACTAAGTGGGCAGCCCCCGGGCGGCTAGGACTGGCCTTGACCTGTGTGTCACCAGCGAACGTGGCGTTGAGGCTGTGCTGTCAGTGAGAGGTTGTGCTCTCACTCGCACCGTGACAGGTGTGGGACAGCGTCTGCTCTAGGCCTGCCTCGACCACCGCAGCGCCCTTGGGCTCCCCTCGGAGCCCCTCAGTGGAGCAGCTCCAGGGTCTTCCTGGCCTCAGACTCCTCACAGTGTCAGACTCCAAGAGGCCACCCCAGCAGGCAGGCCGGCACAGAGCAGCTGGGGCTTGGGGTTCTGGGATGGGCTGCCTGGGGAGGAGCTGAGGTCGGGCCACTTGTCCTTCAGAGTTGCTTCCAGCGTCACTGGTGGGGACTCTGAGAGGTTGTAGCTGCCGTGCTGAGCGGGTTAGCCACGCGGCACTGCTGCCGCTGAGCCTCCCGGTCCCAGGAGGGCCTGGGGGGCTTTCTTCTGCCCCGGGCCTGGGTCTGCCGGGCCCCACTGGCAGGGGTGGGGGTGGTGTCTTCACCCAGGGTGTTCCGACGTCCGGGATCCCAGGAGGTCCCGACCCTGCAGGCTTCCCGCTGAAGTCACTGCTGCTTTTCAGGGCTGCCCCCGCCCAGACCCCTGTCCTCTGTCCTTGCAGGGCGTCTGGACCCTTCAGACTCCCCGTGTCCTCCTCGGCACCCACTTCTCACCCCATTCCTCAAAGCCACCCACACATCTGCCTTGTGCCCTGTTGCCTGGCCAGTTGCTGGACTGAAGGCAGCACCCCTGGCTTTGCCTTTGCTGTGACCGTCCTGTGCCATGTGGGCAGCAGCGTGCAGTGTCTGTGGGGCCACTCTGGGAGTTTGTTGGGTGCTGCCTCCAAAAGAGCCTTCTTTTTTTCTTTTAAAGTATTATTTGTCTGTTTTGTTGTGGCTTTCTGCCTGAGCCCACGGCATGTGGAAGGTCCCAGACCTGGGAGCAGACCTGTGCAGCAGCAGCAGCACCTGGCCCTTCCAGGGAACTCCCAGAAAAGCCTTCTCCTCTTACAGCAAGGGCTTTATAAATAACCTTTCCTTGAGTGGTCAAGGTAAACTTCTTAAAAACCTACTGATAAGTTTTTTAACCTTTGTTTTGTTTTGTTTGTCTTTTTAGGGCCAAACCCGTGGCTGATGGAGGTTCCCAGGCTAGCCTCCAGCCTACACCACAGCCCCAGCAACACCAGATCTGAGCCGCATCTGCGACCTACAGCACAGCTCACGGCAACACCGGATCCTTAACCCACTGAGTGAGGCCAGGGATCGAACCCGCATCCTCATGGATGCTAGACTCACTTCTGCTGAGCCACGATGGGAACTCCTTTAACCTTATTTTATATTTAAGTTTTTTTAAAAAAAGCAAATTGTCTCTTAAAACGCTGTCTACTGGGCATTCCCTCTGTGGGGTCCACAGCATCTTAGGGCTCGGGTTTGGTCCCCAGCCCGGCACAGTGGGTCGGGGTCCAGCATTGCCACAGCTTTGCTTTTGGTCACAGCTGTGGCTCCGATCTGATTCCTGGCCTGGGAACTCCATATGCTGTGGGGTGGCCAAAAAAGAAAAAGACTTGCCTACTGAAATGTCATTAAAAAATAAAATTGGGGAGTTCTCGTCATGGTGCAGCGGAAACAAATCCGACTAGGAACCGTGAGGTTGTGGGTTCGATCCCTGGCCTCGCTCAGTGGGTTAAGGATCCAGCGTTGCCGTGAGCTGTGGTGTAGGTTGCAGATGCAGCTCGGATCCCGTGTTGCTGTGGCTGTGATATAGGCCAGTGGCTATAGCTCCAATTAGACGCCTAGCCTGGGAATATCCATATGCCATGAATGTGGCCCTAGAAAAGGCAAAAAGACCAAATAAATAAATAAATAAAATTGGAAGGACGTTTACATTTTCCCAAGCAAAGTGTTTCTGCCAGAGATTCTTACAGCACAAGTCTGGCTGGAGCTCATGATGGAGGAGCAGTTCTTCTCGCTTTTACATGTTTTTTTGTTTGTTTTTTAAACAGAAGAGGAATTTTTTCCACTTATTCTCCTGGAATATAAGTCGCTAATGAAATACAGTCTTCACTTGAGATGAAAATTAACGTCCTGCCAGTTGTGTCAGTGTTGACTATTTTAGGAAGTCATTTGCTCTGTCACACTAGTGAAAATATATTGGGAGTCTTAGCTAGTGGGTGGGAAAAAGAGAATTTTGATTTTTCAGCACACACTTTCTTGTCTGTCCTTTGCATCCTTGTGCCGTCAGCGTCAGCCTTCCCCTGCGAAGGTGAGCCTGGGGGAGCCCGGCAGCAGCTGCGCGGCCGCGAGCCTGGGGGAGCCCGGCAGCACCTGCGCGGCCGCGAGCCTGGGGGAGCCCGGCAGCACCTGCGCGGCCGCGAGCCTGGGGGAGCCCGGCAGCAGCTGCGCGGCCGCGAGCCTGGGGGAGCCCGGCAGCACCTGCGCGGCCGCGAGCCTGGGGGAGCCCGGCAGCACCTGCGCGGCCGCGAGCCTGGGGGAGCCCGGCAGCACCTGCGCGGCCGCGAGCCTGGGGGAGCCCGGCAGCAGCTGCGTGGCCGTGCAGTAGTCACCCGGTCAGGCCAGTCCCCGCAGCCAGGAGCCGGCAGCTGCTCTGACCTTGTTTTTCTGGGCCTAGTGCTGGGTCACAGTCTGTAAGGAAGTTGCTATTAACTGCCTGATTTGACATGGCGTGTTTTAAGCTTTTGGCCTATTATAGCCCGTTTCAGAATTTTTGTTTTTGCTTTTTTTTGCTTTAGGGCTGCACTCACAGCATATGGAAGTTCCCAAGCTATGGGTCGAAGCAGAGCTACAGCTGCCAGTCTACACCATAGCCACAGCAGTCAGGATCTGATACCTGTCTGTGACCTACACCGCAGCTCATGGCCACGCTGGATCCTTAACCAGCTGAGTGAGCCCAGGGATCTAACCTTCATCCTCATGGATCCTAGTTGGGTTCGTTACCGCTGAGCCTCAACAGGAACTCCTAGAGTTTATATTCTTTTTTTTATTTTGCGTTTTAGGCATGTGGAGGCTCCCAAGCTAGGGGTCTAATCAGAGCTACAGCTGCCGGCCTACACCACAGCAACGTGGGATCCGAGCCGTGTCTGCAACCTACACCACAGCTCACAGCAACACCGGATCCTTAACCCACTGAGTGAGGCCATGGATGGAACCTGCAACCTCACGGTTCCTAGTCAGATTCGTTTCCGCTGAACCACGATGGGAACTCCTAGAGTTTATATTCTTAACCTGTGATTTGCTTTTTAAATGATCTGATCTTTTTGTAGGTCTTACTTTTTTTGGGGTGGGGGAAGGCCGCACCTGTGGCATATGGAGGTTCCCAGGCTAGGGGTCGAATCGGAGCTGTAGCTCCCTACACCACAGCCACATCAACACCAGATCCGAGCCGCATCTGCGACCGAAACCACAGCTCACGGCAACGCTGGGTCATTAACACACTGAGCAAGGTCAGGGGTTGAACCCACAACCTCATGGTCCCTAGTCGGATTCGTTAACCGCTGCACCACAACAGGAACTCCTGCAGGTCTTATTTTTTGAGCGCTGTCATCTTAAGGTGCCTTTTCTTTTCCCATGCGCAGCTGGAGGAGAAGGCGCGGCTGGAAGCAGAGGCCAGGGCCCGGGAGCACCTGCACCTCCGCGAGGAGCAGCGGCAGGAGGAGGAGGAGGAGTTTGAGCGGCTGCAGGAGCTTCAGAAGCTGAGGGCCGTGAAGAAGAAGAAGAAGGAGAGGCCGAGCAAGGACTGTCCCAAGTTGGACATGCTTGCCAGGAGTTTCCAGGCGGCCCCAGAGTCTGTGCCCAACGCTGAGAACATCCACAACGGCTGCCTGGAGCCGGCGCGAGACCCGGACACCTCATCTCACTCCCCCTCCAGACACGCGGACCACGCAGAGCCCGGGCCAGGGCGGGGGCCTGGGGCCGACGGGGACGCCACCGAGCCCGCGGACGCCAGGGACTCCAAGCTCCTCCTCGCGAAGGGGGCCGGTGGGAAGCGGCAGGAGCCGCTGTCCTTCCTCCTGAACGTGGTGCACCAGCACAGGGAGGGGGGCGGCAAGCAGAAGCTGAAGCAGGCCGGCAAGGCCGCCAGCGAGCCGGCCAGGAAGCCCTTGGAGCCCCCCAGAGCCTCCGAGGCCCCGGCCCGGCCCCGGCCCCCGGCCGAGCCCAAGGCCCGAGAGCCGGACCCCACGGCCCCGGCCGGGCCCAAGGCCCGAGAGCCGGACCCCACGGCCCTGGCCGGGCCCCGGGGGGAGGACAGGAAGGCCAACAGCAGCAGCAGCAGGAAGCAGCTGAACCACGTCCGGGAGGACAAGTGCAGCCCGGGCCCCGCCGAGCCCGCGCCCGCCGAGCTCCCGCCGAGCGGCAAGCCGGTGCCCGCCGACTCCCCGCAGCCCAAGGGCAAGAGCAGGAAAGGCAAGAAGAAGAAGGGGGACAGAGCCAGCAGCTCGATCGGTAAATACGGGGCCGGGCGGCCTGCTGTCTGGGGGGCTGTCCCCTCCGCCCCGCGAGGGACGCTCGGCCATTGTTGCTGTATTTGGTTACTTTGAAATCATTTCAGACTTCCTAAAAAGCTGCAGGGAAGCCCATGAAAGGGGCCCGCAGGTTCCCGCACTCGCTTCGTCCCCCTCGACGGCCCTTCTGCACCGAGGGAGGGTGGTTGCAGACGGGGCTGCGTGCCGCGCGCGCCTGGTGAGCGTTTCCTCGGAACAAGGACGCGGCTGCCACACGCGCGCGGCGCGCCTGCCTGAGCGGGGGCCTCCCCGGGGTCTCCGGACACGGGCTCCAACCCAGCATCACAAGTCCTGTGTCTTGTTCCCTTCAGCGGGTCATCTCCTCGCCTTCTCACGACCTCGACATTTCTAGAGGGTGGCCCGTCTGCTTTTTAGAATCAGTTATTTAGAGTCACGTCCATTTGGTACCGTTTCATCACAGCCAGATTCAGGTCGTGCGTGTTGGTGGCAGCACCTCGGAGACGGTAGGGCCTTCTTAGCGGGTGCTGCGTCAGAAGGCCCCCACTGCCAGGATGACCTCTGACCTTCGCTCACGCAGTCTCGTGGGGGCAGGTCTCAGGTCTCGTCAGACGCTCCCCACGGACTGCAGGCGATTCGCTGGTCCGGGTATCACTACGTTGTTTGCCAGATGGTTTTTAACGTGATTCCGTCTGTGTCTCGGCTTTCTGTGGGCAGAGCTCTGCTGCCCTGTGCGTTCTCCGTTCATTTAGTTAGTCACCGAAAGCGGGCTCATGGGTTCTCTCTCTGGGCCGGGGGTTGTAATCCTTCACTGACACTGTTTTGATGCCAGACTGAGTCCACGGGCGGCCCCTCCGCCCCCTCGTTCTTCGAACACGTCTGCTTTCTGCCAAAGTGAGACGCCCCAGGCTCGTGCCAGTTCTGCACCGGCCATGTCTCCAGGCGCCCTGGTTCTTTGTAGTGGAAGAAGCCTTCGGGAACCCAACGGGTGCTGCCGTTATGGTTGCTTCTTGGCCCTCTCAGCTGCGCACGCTCGTGTGTCCCCCACACGCGGCTGTGTCCTTCTGGGTCTCATTTCTGCGGGGAAGTCCCTGAGCTCACGCTGACGCCCACGGTCCTACCCGAGGGCTCAGCCCCCCGTGGCCCCGTCCCCTCCAGGCCCTCCTTCCCTTCCTGGACGTGCGTACAAAAAGGTACCTGACTGGCAGTGGCTGTGCCCTCAGCATTCTCCCTCCTGGGTTCTGCAGGCCCTCCACGTGCGTCTGCGGTTTCAGGGACAGCCCAGCTTTCTGCACGGCGTCTGGTCGCTAGTCTTGGTTTGTGATCACACGTGGCGCCCCGTGTCCCGAGTGGTCTGTGCAGGAGCGTCGCACTGGTCACAGGGCGACGCACACAGGGCTGTGGCACCACCCGGCTCTCCAGAACCTGCTGTGCGTGTCGTTTTCTCGCGACCTCAGCACTAGTGCTGCCAGGCAGCTATTAAGCGAACTTATTTCTATAGTTTTCCTTTGCATTTTTTGCATAATTATAGTGAGGTTGTGTGTTTAAGGACTGTTTCTCTATCTTTTTAGTAAATTTACGTTCATGTCTTTTTCTCTTTTTTTATGGCTGTGTAGTAGTCCCTTGTGTTTATACGTAGCATATCTTTTTTTTGTTTTGTTTTTTGTTTTTGTTTTTTTCCCTTATCTGGGTCGCACCTGCAGCATATGGAGGTTCCCAGGCTAGGGGTCAAATCAGAGCTGCAGCTGCCGGCCTACACCACAGCCACGCCAGATCGTTAACCCACTGAGCAAGGCCAGGGATCGAACCCACAACCTCCTGGTTCCTAGTCAGACTCATTAGCCGCTGCACCACGATGGGAACTCCTCTTTTTCTCATTTTTTAATTAGGTTTTTAGTCTCTTCCTTCCACTTTTAAGAGTTTTTTCTTTACAAATTGGAGATATTAGCCAGGTTATTGTGCTACAGCTATATTCTCCCAGTTCGTAAGCTTGTTTTGACTAGGCTCGTGATGCTTTTTAGCCGTGCACAAGTTTCCTTTTTTACTTTATACAGTCAGTGCATTGATCTCTCCTTGCTCTGTTTTTTGGTTTTTTTTTTGTTTTTTTGGCTTTTTAGGGCCACACTTGCGGCATATGGAGATTTCCAGGCTAGGGGTCCAGTCGGAGCTACAGCCACCGGCCTACAACACAGCCACAGCAATGCGTGATCTGAGACGCATCTGTGACCTACACCGCAACTCACAGCAACGCCAGATCCTTAACCCACTGAGCGAGGCCAGGGATCAAACCCGCAACCTCATAGTTGCCAGTCGGATTCGTTTCTGCTGAGCCACGACGGGAACTCCTGCTCTGGGTTTTAAATAGAGGGTAGAAAGCTTTATGCTAAGGTTAACGGAGAACGTGTCCGCCCTGCCTCCTGGTGTTCATGTGCTTCCACTTTCCCACTTAGCTCCTTGACACATGCGTTTAGAGCTGACACTTGTGTGTCACGTGATGCGTGAATCCAGTTTATCTTTTCCAGGGGTGCCTGCTTGTCCCAGCCACGGCACTTACAGGTGCTGGGTTATTGCGGATGGACGTGCCCCGGCCGTTCGGGAGAGTGTCCACGTGTTCCTGGGTCTATTCTGGGTCTCCGTCCCTTTCCCTCTGTTCACTCGCGCGCCAGGCCTGCTGCAGCCGCGACCTAGGGGCTGTACACCGTGTGAGACGTACAGGCGCTTCTCCCATAGCCGTTCTTTCTCAGTGTTTTCCTGGCTCTTCGTTCACGTTTATATTCTTTTTTTTTTCTTTTTGGGCCTCCTTGTGGCATATGGAGTTCCTGGGCCAGGAATCGGTTTCAAGCCATAGCTTCAACCCAAGCTGCAACACGGGATCCTTAACCCGCTGTGCCAGGCTGGGGATCGAACCTGTGTCCCAGCACTCCTGAGAGGCCGCCAGTCCTGTTGCACCAAAGCGGCACCGCGGGAGCTCCTTCTTTCTTGTTTATATTCTCATATGAACGTTGGTATCAACACACCTAGTTACTCCCTTAAAAAAAAAACAAAAGAAACACGTTGCAGTCTTCGTTGATAGATCAGTTTGGGGAGAATTGATGTATTTGTGATGCTGGTCACCCTTCCTAAGAACAGGGGAGTTTTTCGGTTTGTTCAAGTCTACTTTATGTCTTTTAGGATGGCTTTTAAGTTTTCTCCCATAATTTTTCACAATTACTATTAAGCTTATTTCTGAGGACTTGGTCTTCCTTGTTTTTAATTTGAGCATTTTTTTCTTCCATTATGCCTTCTAACCCTGTGCCTTCCAGTGCAGAACCCTGAAATGTGGACGGTCTGAATTGAGGGGTACTGTGAGTGTAAAATATACTCTGGGTTTTGAAAACCTAGCATGAAAAAAGGAATATAAACTATCTCAATATAAGTCTTTATATCAGTTACATGTTAAAAACGATAATCTTTTGGAGTTCCTGTCGTGGAGCAGCAGAAACGAATCCGACTAGGAACCGTGAGGTTGCGGGTTCGATCCCTGGCCTCGCTCAGCGGGTTAAGCACGTGTGAGCCGCACCGACACTGGCGTCCCAGCGTGAGCTGAGCCCATCCCCACGTGTCGACGCGACTGTGTGGTTGGTGTCAACCCTGGCGTCGTCTTACCGTTGTTAGGTGTGTTTTCTGTTGGCGTTTCTTTTCCTCTGCGAGCTGTTTTCTGTGCTCTTTCATCTCCAGGTGCGTCTGGTGCAGAGCTTCCCTCCACGCGTGCACCGGTAGCGCCCACCCCGCTCCCCGGGAGACTGACGTCTTCCTGCTGGCGGCGGCCAGCTGCCGGCCCGTCC
This sequence comes from Catagonus wagneri, assembly GCA_004024745.2. Taxonomy (NCBI): domain Eukaryota; kingdom Metazoa; phylum Chordata; class Mammalia; order Artiodactyla; family Tayassuidae; genus Catagonus; species Catagonus wagneri. Next base: position 296,847 of record PVHT021183717.1, read on the forward strand.
TCGCCACCCCGCCATGCCGTCCCTTCTTTTCCTGGTTCTTTTTCCTTTTCCAGCCACCCGTGGCATATGGAAGTTTCTAAGCCGGGGATCTGCAGCTGCGGCAACACAGGTCCCTTAACCCGCTGCACCACAGCGGGAACTCCTCTCTTCCTGGGGCTCAGGCACCCACGTGGACATGTTAGTGCTCACATCGGTCCCCCGTGTGGCTGTCCCACTCTGCCTGCGTGTCCCACGTGGGGACCAGGGGACGCAGCCCGCGCAGACGAGCAGGGCGCAGAGGAAGTCACTCGTCCACACCTGCACAGAGAGCCCAGCTGGGTGTGGAATTCTTAGCTCACACTTTCCACTCTGCTCAATAGTTTTTCTTGTGTGTAAAACGTCTGAAGCTGGATCTGATTATAGTTCTGACCCATTCTTTTCTTACGCCAAGATTTTTAATCCTGATTATCAGTTCCAATGAGGAAAAGGGTGAGGAATCGCTGCACGGAGCCAGCACTCCTGCAGACGCGCATGCTCCAGGTTGGTGCTGGAGCTGCTGTGCAAGGGCCGCTCCCACCCCAGCTCTGCCTTCCTGCTGCATCCCTGTGCCCTTGACCGGGCCTCGGCCAGGCGGCCTGCGAGCCATGTCTGCCAGTGGGTGTCCAGGCAGAGCCCTGAAGGGACGGGCTTGTGGCTGGGGTGGGAGTGCTGTGCTGGGGGCCGTGGTGTGAGGGCGCCTCCCTGCGGCCGGATGCGGACGGAGGAGCCTGACGGGGGGAGGGTGGGGCACAGAGGCCACAGCAGTGGGGTAGAGACAGGAGCCGCCCAGCATGATGACAGGAGTGACTCGAGTGTCAGGAGCAGGTGGCAGGATCGTTTCTAGGTCACTGTCAGAAAAAGAGCGGCTGCCGCGGGTCACAGGGAGCCCGGCGTTGCCGGTGTTGGGGGTCGGATGCCTGGAGGGCGGATGATGGAGCTGGTGGCTTCGCGGACGTGCAGCTCAGGGAGGCGGTTGCGTGGCCTTGGCATGCAGGTGCGGTGGAAGCCGCGGGGACAGTGGCCGGGGTTGTCTGTGCGGCAGGGCCGCCGTCACACGGGTCCTCGGAGGCGTGTGAGGGCGCCCACCAGGTGCTGGGAGTCCTGAGAGCTGCCAGCTGCTGGCATGTGGGTGGACCAGGCCCTGTGAGATGTCATGCGAGTGCCAGCCGTGGGAAGAAAGGGGTGTGTATTAAAGACTCCGGAAGCTTGTCCCAGTTTCTGGTGGGGACAGTGAGAGGGGGCTGGCCCTGGGCAGAGCCGCGGCCGTGGCCGCTGTCCCCCACAGCAGGGCGGCCTCTGGGATGCCGCTCGTGTGAACTGGGTGCCGGACACGGCCTGCGCCCTGGGGCCGGATGAGGGCGTCCTCCCAGCCCCCTCCCTGCGGCAGGGCTTAGGACAGGCCTGGGTTTCTGGGAACCTTCTCAAGGGCTGTCCCGCTGGCGGGGTCCCGCCGATGGGCGGCGATCACTCGAGAAGCCCAGATGGCAGCAGGGGGGTCTCCTCCACGCCTGAAGCGGGGGCTCCTTTGCTCCGCACACAGGAATTCCCAGGTTCCGGGGACGCGGACATTCACAGTGGGTGAGAGGGACCTGCCGTCCTCTGGCCGAGCTGCTGAGATTAAGTAAAACCAGCTGGTTCGTTCTCCCCCGGCGAGGCAGCCTGTTGTAACTGTCCCCTTTCCTTTACAGACGACGTCTTTCTGCCTAAAGATATAGACCTAGACAGCGTGGACATGGATGAGACGGAGCGGGAAGTGGAGTATTTCAAAAGGTAAATGTCGGGAGCGTGTGTCTGAGGAGGAACGGGCGCCTGCCCACCGCACACGCCCTCCACCCCCACCGCTCCCAGGGCGCTGGCCCGCCCGTCCCCGCCCGTCCCCGCCCCGTGTGCGCGGGCTGGTTCACTGCGGGGGACCTCGCACTGCTCCTGGACCGGCAGCACCCCTGGGAGCTCGGGCCCAGCACTGGGTCCCCCTGCGCCTCCACGCTGGCCCGACGAGTGCTGGCCGGGGCCGCGACATGGCCTGCTCTCAGGAGAAAAGTGCCGTTTTCGATACCTTGCTCCTGGTAAGCCGGCTTCACGAGCACATGCTTAATACACGTGTCATAACGTGCTCAGCGTCATCTTTCCTGCTGCAGGGTCACGGCCAGAAAGGTTCTCTTTAAAGCTCCTTGTTCTTTCTTTGGGAATGGTTCAGCCTCTTGTCTCAGATAACACTCACAGACGCTCACAAAAGAAGCAGTTTGCAATATATAGAAAGTCATTCAGATCTGAAATATCGTAAAATTCCAAACGTTTCTGGAAATTATAAATATTCATTATATAATGTGTGTGCGCCTTTTTAAATGTTAGTACATGGAGTAAAGCATTTGCTAAAGTTAAACATCCATTCGTAATAAAACTCTTAACTAGGGCCGGGGGGGCACATCCTTAACATGACAAAAAGTACCCATAAAATACAGTAATTATTATACTTTGCTGAAACATTAAAAGTTATTCTTTGAGGTTAAAAAATGATAATAAGGGTGCCCGTTATACAACTTCTATTTTCGAGGCATTAGAAAGAAACAGGGATAAGGATTCGAATGGAGAGATGACTCGCCGTTCTGAGATGACGTGGAAGCGTCTGTCCAGAGTCTGGAAGAGCCTGTAGCTAAATTACTTGGGTGAGCAACACAGTTTGCCCTGAATCTGGATTCTGGGGAGCAGGGGAGAGAATTAGGGGCATTTCTTGGGATGACATTTTCCCCAGGTAGCCTTTTAGGATTCACATACCTTAAAATCATGCATGGCCTTACAAACAAAGATTGTCAAACACGCAAGACTTAGGAAAACCAATAAAAATCTGGGAATGAAAAATGTAATTATTAAACTCAAGACCTCAATACACAGGTGGTAGATTAGACGCTGCTGAAGGAGGAATTAGTGAGCTGCAGGGTGTATCTGAAAATGCACCCAGGATGCAGCAAGGCGTAAGGAAGATAGCAGCCGTGGAGGAGGGGCTGAGTCTGACGTACATCTGGCCGCAGCCCCGCTAAGAGGAGGGGGAGCGATGACGGAAGAGCGGTATTTAAAGAGATAAGATGCTTGAGGATTTTGTAAAACTGATGGGAAATAGGAATCTACAAATTCGGAAGCACGACACGCCTCAGCAGGATGAGCAGACAGAACTCCATCCCTAGACGCAGCGCGTGAGCCCAGAGGCCGTGGGGCCGTGTGACGGAGGCGGCAGGAGACCATCAGTCTAATTCCGTGTCCCACAAAGCTGCTGCTTCCCATACAAGGGAAAAACTGCAGGTGCTTGCGGCAGAGAGACTTGTATAAAAGAAAACATCTCACATTATACTTAAGAAGAAGGAAATTGATCTCAAAGGGCAGTCTACACGTGGAAGGGAATGAAAAACAGCCAGCAGAGCCAGGTAGGTGTCTGCCTGGCAGAAGGTCTGGGAGCACCCAGCCCTGAGGGCGTTGATGGGTCCGTTACGTGTGAAGTAACCAGAGCTGAGCGTTCTCCTTTCCTATTCAGGCTTTGAGCCAAGCGGTGAGACACAGTTTCAGGAGCAAAAGCATTAAAAGATAGAAACAGGGCTTATAAATTGCTCATCAGTGGAAGGAAAAATATCAAAACCCAAAAAGATTAAAAAAAAAAAAAAAAGCTAGAGAGGAACTCATGTGGTGCAGCAGGTTGAGGCTCCAGCGCTGTCTCTGCTGTGGCGGGATTTGATCCCCGCCTGGAACGTCCACGTGCCTCAGGCACGGCCAAAAAAATAGATGCCCCAAGGTTCCGTCATTAGATGGAGGAAGAAACAGAATGTTGACAATTTTACCAAAAGTGGGGTAAAGCTTTGTTCCTTCTACCGTACTTGGTTTTTGTGTGTCTTTGGAACTTTCCATAATTTAAAGGGTTTCTTTGATTTTGTGAGTACTTAAGTGAAAAAAAGGGGCCTAATTCCAGAGACTGCAGAGATTAACATATAGTACGAGAGCCCTGGGAACGACGTTGCAGCAGTTCCATTTTAAATAAAACACTAACCTAATGAAAAAATAACCTGGATGGAACACGTTGGAGGATAATGTGAGAAAAGGAATGTGTACATGCGACTGGGCCACTTTGCTGTACAGTAGGAACTGACAGAACACTCTAAACCAGCTACAACGGAAAAAAATAAAAATTACTAAAAAAGAAAAAAAAAAAAACCTGAATGGTCCCGTAACTTTAGATCAAAGCCGTAGTTCTGTCTCTCCAGTGAGAAGACTACCTCCCGACCCGTTCACAGAGCAGTTATTCTCCCACACTTTCCAGGAACAGGTTATTCTGTCTCCTTGGTTCTACCAGAGAAATGAAATGAGAGAGACGGCACTGCCGTGTGCTCCCCTCTTGTTTTTATGGGAAAAATAAAATGTTGGTACGAAAATCTGCCAAAAAACAATACCAGAAAAAATGAAAAATTACAGATTTGTTTCTCTCATGAATATGCCTTTTTCAGCTGCTTCTGCAGAATGTGGAAGCCCCTTGGGCCAGGGATCAAACCCTTGCCACAGCAGTGACAGCACCAGATCCCTAATGGATTATCAGGAGTTCCCGTCAGGTTAAGGACTGGTGTCATCGCTCAGGCCACTGCTGTGTGGGTTCGGTCTCCGGCCCATCACAGAGAGTTAAAGGATCGGCGCAGCTGTGCCCTGGGTTTGATCCCTCGCCTGGGAACCTCCGTATGCTGCGGGTGTGGCCATTTAAAAAAAAAAGAAGAAAGAAAAACAGTAAACTTGCAGTAGAAGGAAATATCTTTACCTGAAAAAAGGGTTTGCCAAAAAAGAAAAGAGATCTGCGTGATTTACCAAAAAAGGAGATCTGCGTGAAACCTTTCCTGAAATGGGAAGCCATGGAAGCAGGTGCGAACAGAGAAGCTCTCCGTTCCCTCTGTCCCACCTTGAGCCGGGGCTCCCGGTAAGCGTAGCAGGACACGACACGAAGTTAAAGGCGTAAGGAGTGGAGAGGAGGAGGTGTAATTTCACGTGCAGATGCTCTGATTGTCTGCGTGAGAAACCACAGCGGAAAGCGTGGGAGCGCTGAGCAAGAGCCTGGCTGCAGGAGTGTACGCGGCCCGTTCCTCTCCTCCGTGCCGTCGGCAACTCACAAGCCTGCTAGAGATGAAGGCGGCTTTAGTGACGCCGGGGTGTGCGGTTTCCACGCGTAAATCTAACGAGACTCATGCGAGAGCCTTGAAGACCTAGGCCACGGGGTGCTACTGCATGCAGAGAATTAGCACCTGTAGGCCAAGCCAGACGCTTCCCAAAATTTATCTGTAAATATAAAACCCAAGGAGGGTTTTGTGGAGCTTAATACAGTGTTTCTAAAATAGGCGGCGATGGACAGCCTGTGGTTCGGTCACGGAAGGGCCGTCACAGCAGCCAGGGGGCAGGAAGGAGGGCGGTCTGCAGCGTGGGCGGCTGACAGGCAGCACCGGACACGGAGACGCAGCACCTGGAACGTGCGTGATGATCCAGCCTGCGTGGCCTTGAAGGCAGAGCCAGTGCCCACCGGAGTCCCGCAGCTCCTCGCCTGGGGCTCTGCCCGAACGCCGCGGCAAGGGGAGTGTGTGCCGGAGACCTCCTCCTGAAGGGCCCTGGAGGTCTTACTAGTAGCCCAGACTGGCTGCGACCCAGAGGCCCACGCAGATGAGCGGATACACGATGCCCTCGCAGCCAGGGGCCGCTGCTGGAGGTCAAAGCTGCACGCGTGACCCTCACAAGCAGCAGCTCGGTGCCAGAACCCAAAACGCACCCCTGGGGGCCACTCTTAGGCCAGATGCAGACATGGAGCTCCGTCGGCGGTGACAGACAGGATTTGCCTGGGGCCACGCAGCAAGGAGACCTGGGGTTTCGGGGAACTGTTCTGTGTCCTGATCGAGGCAATGGGTTTGCAGCTGTCTACACCTGCACCAGGCACCACAGCAGTTTGCTGTGGTAAATTATGCCTCCTAACATGTATTTTCGGAGATAAAGTGTGCCGTTCAGGGCTGCATTCATAGGGGTTAGGACCGTAAAGAAAGGCGACGAAACAACCAGCGAAAACCAGAACGTGGTCACCTGAGGGGAGGGAGGCTGTGACCAGAGACGCCCCCGGGCAGGCAGTGTCCCCAGATGGACGGGTGAGCCACGTGTGTGCTTTGTAACTATCTTTATATTATACATGTTTCATTCAGGCTTTGGTGTGTTACATTTAGCCAAAAAACAAAAAACCTTGTAAAGGATTCTAACAGCCCTGGAAGACTAGGCGGGACGGGAGGGCTCCAGCGGGTGAAATTAAGGGGGTTTTGCTTAAACTGGTTAAATCCACTGGACAGTGGATTCTGTCCAGGCAGGTGAAGCCGCTGGCCACCCTGCTCCCTCCAGAGTCCAGACCCCTTGCCTGGTCACAGCTGCTCTAACCCCGAGCCCTGGTGATGCTGCCTTTTAAAGCTTCTGGAAGTTTCCACCTCTACCTCTACCTTTCCCGTCTCCCTTCAACTCTGGCAGCAGCCTCCACAGCCCCCCGCGGTGTGTGCTGCCCCCGTCGGCCCTTCCCCGCAGCCAGAACCTCAGAAGCATCGCCTGCGGCCCTGCTCCAAGCCGCTCAGAGAACTCCAGCCCAGACCACAGCGAGGCTTCCACCGGGCCTTGCAGCGCTGGGCCCGGTGTGAGCTGGTTCGCGGGCTCCTAGGCCCCAGCGTTGTCAGCTGCGGACGGGCCCGCGCATACTCACACCCTTGTGCACAGGAAACGTGTCCACAGGTAACCACTCCTAGTCAAGAAACCCCACGCTGCCAGCCCCAGAGGCAGCCCCCCTCCCAGCGTCTGTGCTCAGCGGTCCTCCCAGCTCTTTGCTCCTGCGGGCGTCCTCGGCACTCACTCGTGGCGGCTTCTGAACACACGGGAACAGCCTCACCGTGTGTGTTCACGCGCTTCCTTCACCGGCACGCGTGCGGTCCCTCCTCGAAGCTGTAGCGTGTCCACATCTGCAGCCGAAAGGACACGCCTCCCTGGGCAGCAGGCGAGCCACACGCACGAGCCTGACAGGACCGCGTGCTGGGTTGTGTGGAACGCGTGACCTCACAAGATCCAAACTCTTTTCCAAACTCTTTGACCCGGTCTGGCAGCCGACGGCCTGGCTGCTCCCCAGCACTGGTCGGGCCGAGGCCCCAAGTTAACTGCTCACGTGTCAGCGGGCCTGTGTTTCGGTACCTGTGCTGTGATGTCACACAGCTCCGTACCAGCCCTCCGTGGTGTGCTGCAGATCGTGTTTGCTCATTTTCTTTAAAGCTAGTTGTTGATTTTAATGTAACTTATTGACCTTTTATTTCATGGTTGGTATTTCTAAGAAATCTTTTCCTGTCCTGAAGTCAGAAAGATCTTCCTGTATACTCCAAATTGGAACGTTTGCATTTGACACTTAAAATCCTAACCCATCTGTAGTCTGGGCTGAGGCAGGGACCCAAGTGCAGAGTCTTTCTCGTGTAGGCAAGAAAGTCCCTCAGTTCCGTTGACAAGCACGCCTTCATTTCCGCAGTGCCCTGCCAATCTGTTGTTTGTCATTTGCCAGAGCAGTGTTTGTACAGGACTGTGTCTGGGCACCAGTGTCCCCACGTTTTAATAACTTCCTAAGTCTTTACAGTGGGTGGGACAAGAGAAGTCAATACCATTTTCAGGCTTAATTCAACTTCCTGCTGCCCAGGTTAGTGCTAGAAGGCTGAGGCTTCAGCTGCGCTGCAAATAGAGGTTTTTGAAAGGTGTTCTTTCCTTCATTTAATGTAGAAACTGGGAGTTCCCGTCGTGGCTCAGTCGGTTAAGAACCTGACTAGCATCTGTGAGGACACAGGTTCCATCTCTGACCTCGCTCAGTGGGTTAAAGATCCGGCTTTGGCCGTGAGCTGTGGTATAGGTCACAGAGGCGGCTTGGATCCTGCATGGCTGGGGCTGTGATGTAGGCCGGCAGCTGTAGCTCCAATTCGACCCCTAACCTGGGAACCTCCATATGCCGCGGGTGCGGCCCTAAAAAGACAAAAAACAAACAAAATATATATATAATAGATATTAATCAGCCATCAGTGCCCGGGAAGCAGGCTCAGCCTGCAGGTTGGGGGCGTGGCTCCTGTGTGCTGAGGGGGATGCTGTATGGAAACTGCCACAGGGTCTTGTTTGGGTCACACTCAGCTGGGCCTTGGTGGACAAGGGAGGGCAGCCTGAGGGACAGCCAGGCACCGTTCTCAGGCGAGTTCATCAAGTACCTCCCTTGGGCAGCTTCCCTGCGGGAGAGCAGAGGCTGCAAGGCCCCGGACATGTCCAGGTTGCTGGCCAGTGTCTGAAGGCAAGAGCGCCTCCCCCGGTGGCCAGGGGCTCGTGGGCGCCCTTTCCTTCCGTGATTCTCTGGCTTCTTGTCTTGCAGGTTCTGTCTGGATTCCGCTAGACAGACCCGACAGAGGCTGTCCATCAACTGGTCCAATTTCAGCTTGAAAAAGGCCACCTTTGCTGCCCACTGAACGAGGACCGCCTGGGGAGGGACGTGCGGGCGGTGGGCCAGGCCTGGAGCTGCCGTGCCCACCCCGGGCTGCGCGGGGGCCGCCGCTCCTCACCCTCCCGACCGAGAACCTGCTGCTCGACCCGCGTCGTTAGCTCGTGTGCGTGTAGTCTGTGATGAGACGCCGTGACCGTAGCGCTGTGCTGTCGGATCGGAACTCAGGCTCCGCCAGCTCCTCCACCGCCGCGGCCTCGGAGGCCTGGGCTGCGGCCAGAGACGAGTCTGCGTCACCACGTGGCCCCGTCACCTTGCGCCGCGCCCTGGTCACCTCCTGGCCCTGCCGGGCGTCGCCGCGCTCGGCTCTGTGCCCCGCGTGCCCCAGGCGGCTGGGCGGGCAGGGCTCCCCGTCCTCCACAGTCCACTGTCGAGAGTGCACACGTCGCGCTGTCCGTGTCTGACCCCTGACTCGTAGCCAGCTTGTGTAAGACCCCTCGCAGAACGAGAGCGTGCAAAACCAAACCCACCCAGTACTCACCATCCAGTCTGTTAGAGAGTGTCCGACTGTATTAACACGGAGGCCTGCCTGGCTACTTTTTTAACATATTGTTAAGTAATATTAAAATCATGTCTTTCTTTTTGAAAGATGGAATACATTAGTACAGCAGGAGACCTGGTCCGCTTGCTTTGTGCGGCGCGATGGCGGAACGGTGCGGGTGGGGAGGGCGAGCGGCCGGTGGCCGGGCCCTGGGGGCCCCGGGCCACCCAGCCTAGAGCACCTCCCGCGCCCGCCCTGGCGGCAGCTTGTGGCCCGTGGTGTCCACACCACCCTCCATTCAGCAGGTCACCAGGGCCTTGGAGCGCCAGACCGGCCTGGGCCCAGGACGGAGGTCCCCAGGCCCTCAGCAGGTGTCAGTGGGCAGTGGTAAGTGCCAAGAGGGGCAGCGGGTGGGTGGGGCCAGCCGGGGAGAGGGGCTGAGGGAGGCAGAGCCCGGAGGGAGCGGGTCGCAGGCTGGGCTCCGTCTGGCCTTACAGGCAGGTGCCCCTCCAGTTTGGGTGGGGTGTGACCTCTAGTGAAACAGCAGAGAGCTGCAAATACTTACCAGGTTGTAAGCCGGTAGAAAGGGCTAGCAGTAAGTGAAAAGAGGAGCCCCAGCCTGGCCCTCCTCTGAGCCGGGGTGCAGCCTGCTCACCGCAGGACACTCCGTAGCTCCCACTGCTCCCAGCCTCTTGGCGAACCTGCCTCCGTGCACACAGAGCTCGTCCCTGAGAGGAGGGCAGTGGCGAGGGCCCCGCTTCCGTAGGGGCCTGTGTCTGGCCTGGCTCTGAGCCAGAGACAGAGTGAGAGGTCGGAGGTGAGGCCCCGAGGCTTGGGTCTGAGCCCTGGGGAGGCTGGGCCGCACAGCCTGGAGGGTCGAGTCTGGGGTGCCCAGCAGCTGCCCGGAGAGAAGCTGCGTTGGGGGACAGAGGGCTTCATGCTGTGTGGCCAGGACAGGCTCTAAGCCCCTGAGCCAGGCATGGAGGGCGGCCTGGGGCCCCGGGGCTGGGAGAGAGGCTGAGGGGACCTGGCCCAGACACAGTGGAGCCCATTTTTGAGAGCAAAGGAGGTACCGGCAGGTACCGGGAGGTGGGGTCCAGAGGGGGCTGGCTTTTTTCTGGGTGGGAGGTGACCCAGCGAAGTGTGAAGCTGAGGCTGGGCCACAACCTCAGCAGGAGCAGCGTCCCCCAGGAGGACGGAGACCCCGCTGTCCTCCCCAAGGCAGGCCCGGGGGGCGGACCCTACAGAGGGCCGAGGCGGGCTGTCTTCCCACAGGACTGCGGACGGTCGAGGCTGGGCCTGGGCTGGGTGAGGGCCCATCCCCACTCCACCCAGCGCAGCAGCCCTCACCCCTCCCGAGTCTCCTGGAAGCTCCACGCACAGGACCCACCTCTCCATTCCTCCGGATCCTTCCTCAGGGGCAGCTGGAGGAACAAAAATCGGATGGACTCGGGTGCCAGCGGGCTCAGGCCTGAATCTCAGGTGACTTGTTGCTGTGGCCAAGCGTGAGGCCGGGTCCTATGTACACAGATGGGGACACCAAGGCGCCAGGTGTGCCTGCAGGACGCCCAGCACCAGTGCCACTGTCTGCAGGGGCCCAGGTTCCTGATGAGGTCACCTCCCCACTCGGGGGGAGCCTCATGCAGATCATATTGATGAAATAAAGCAGCAATAGCTAGAAAAGAAACAGTTAAAGTGCTCTTTCATCGAATTTGGTTAAACAATCAAAGTATTACAGTACCAGAAAGGAGTTTTGTTTTTCATGTCCTTAGCATGTGGAAGTTCCTGGGCCAGGGATCCAACCTGAGCCACAGCGGTGACAACACGGGGTCTTAACCCACTGAGCCACCAGGGAACTCCCAATACTCTTAATTTCACTGATATATTTTTAAAAGAAAAAGACTTGACCACAGTTCACACTTTCACTGTTTTAAACACAAGTGAAACCTCTTAAGTCCTCCCCTAGCACGACTAAATGGAAGTAAGCTGACTGTGTCGTCCTTGCAGCCCCAGGCAACCACTGTCTTGGCTGGATCCACTATTAAAATCTAAGAGTGAGGAACACCGCAGGGTGGACGACAGAGCACAAAAGGAAATTTCAAACACTTCTGACGTGTTAGGAACGTTCTCTCAAAACGAAACGTCTGGCTGAGTATGTGTACCTGGGAACCCCAGGGGGTTTCCGTGGAGAAGTCCACATCGTTAAAGGGTGAGTGAGTGTGTGTGCTCGCATGCAGGGCTTGTACCGGGTTAGTGACCCGAAGAGCAGCGTCTGTGAAGGAAGGACTGCTACAGAAACTGTCCTCCTGATAGAAACAGCTGTGGGACCAAGGACATTTTTCTCTTAGGCCACACTTGCAGCATACAGAGGTTCCCGGGCTAGGGGTCGAATTGGGGCTGCAGCTGCCAGTCTACACCATGACCGCAGCAACATCAGATTGAGCCACGTCAGTGACACACCCTGCAGCTAGCTTGTGGCAATGCCAGATCCTTAATCCGCTGAATGAGGCCAGGGATTGAACCCGTGTCCTCACAGAGACATCACGTCCTTAACCGCCTGAGCCATAACAGGAACTCCAAGGACATTTTTTCAGTGGTGTATTGGATGTTGGAACAGAGACAGCAAAGGCCGTATTTTCTGAGTGAAGGGCAGAGTAGAGGTGGAGTCTAGCAGGACTGCTGAGTTAAGGAAGCAGAGGCCTGGAGTTCACACTGTGGCACAGTGGGTTGAGAATCTGACTGCAGGGGCTCGGGTCCATGCAGAGGTGCAGGTTTGATCCCCAGCCCAGAGCAGTGAGTCAAAGGACCCAGCGTTGCCACAGCTGCGGCATAGGTCGCCTCCGCAGCCAGGATTCAATCCCTGGCCGGGGAATTTGTGTGTGCCAAGAGTGTGGCCATAAAAAGAAAAAAAAAAGGGGGGAGCAGAGGTCAGCATTCGGGGTGGCTGGAGCTTGTGGGGCAGGCTCCAGACAGGATGGGGCTGCAGCTGGGGTGCTGCACAGATCTGCAGCATCCCCTCGGATCTACTGATCTGTGCCTGTGTGGTAAGATTCCAAAAGTCCAGGGGAAAGCCACCAGAAAGCAGTAGAGCTGAAATGGCCTGTTTCTACCGCCCGGGCAGGAGACCTGGTGATGCTCGGGCACTGGTGTGGAGCCCTCAGAGCTATCAGCTCAGCAGGGGTTTTCCTGGCCCTAGAATGAAATGTAAGGCCGACTGGAGTCCCCGTCGTGGCGCAATGGTTAATGAATCCAACTAGGAACTATGAGGTTGCGGGTTCAATCCCTGGCCTTCCTCTTGGGTTAAGGATCTAGCGTTGCCATGAGCTGCGGTGTAGGTTGCAGACACGGCTCGGATCCTGTGTTGCTGTGGCTATAGCATAGGCCAGCAGCTACAGCTCCGATTAGACCCCTAGCCTGGGAACCTCCACATGCCACGGTTGCGGCGCTAAAAACGACAAAAGGCAAAAAAAAAAAAAAAAAAAAAGGCTGACTGACGCAAGCCTCAGACGGGTCCAGCTGGTCCTGAGTAACTCACTGGCCTGCTGGAACAAAGTCCAACACAAAACTGTCCCGTACTGAACAAAGTGAAAATCAGAATGCTGGAATCCAGTCAAAAGTGAGCAGGCCATGCCAAGAAGGAAAATGCTGTCATCAGAACTATCAAACAACAGGAAGAGAACTAAAGACGGCGAACTTGCAGGCAAGAACTCAAAATGGCTGTTACAAACCTTCATAAGTTGCTCAAGGATATAAAGGAAACCATGAACAAGAGGAAGACCTGGAAGATGTAACTTCTAAAGAAAAAAATCTAAAATGGATACAATTAACAGAATAGAAACTGTGCAAGAAAATACCCGTGACCTTGATGGCAGATCATTAGAAACTACCAGAAGTGAAGCACTCAGAGAAAAGAAACGGGGAGGGGAGACACACAGGACTGTATCCAGCATTCTGACACACGTAACTGGAGGCCAAGCAAGTGGGGAGCAGAAGGTCCTTGTTTTAAAGTCAGTTCATACTGCTGTGATTAGACAGCTTACATCAGGTCCACATTGCAATGTGGGGAGGAACGGCATCACTGAGTCCCCGTCTGCAAACACGGTGTCTTGTCTGTTGCTGAGTTTCTCTCAGCAATATCTTGTAGCTTTTATTGTAAAGATTTCGTACTTTTGATAAAATTTTTCTAAGCATTTTCTGTTTTTGACATTACACCAAGTAGTTACGCTTTGGTTTCCTGGGGCTCCCATAACAAAGTGCCACAAACCAGGCGGCTTATAAATTTGTTCTCTCAGTTCTGGAGACTATAAATCCAAAACGCAGGTCAACAGGACTGGTTCCTTCTAGAGGTGGAGAGGAAAAATCTCAGTCTCAGCTTCTGGGGAGGTCCTTGGCTCATAAACACATCACTCGCACCTCTGCCTCTGTCTTCATATGGTCTTCTGCCCTGTTTCTGGTCCTTCTCTTATAAGGACACCAGTCACTGGATCTAGAGCCCAAACTAATCCAGCATGAGACCACCCTCCATTACATCTGCAAAGCCCCTATTTCCAAAAGAGGTCACGTGAGTTCACACATCTGGGGATTGGGACTTCAAGGTGATTGTGGTTAACATGTCTTTGTATCATGAGATGGTCAATTTAACTAATTCTAAACTTTTTTCTTAGGATCCTGTAGGGTTGTCTGCATACACGGGCATGTCATCTGTGAATAGGGATGGTTTTATTTCTTCCTTTGCTATTTCTATCCTTCTGTTCCTATTCTATCTTCTGTATTCGCTGCCTGATTGCCCCGGGTAGGACGTCCTGTGCAGTGACGAAACACCTTACACCCTGCTGTGAGCCTCAGCAGGGACAGCACTCACTATTTTATCGTCAAGCATAAAGTTGGCTGTAGGTTTTTTGGACATACACCTTGACTGGATTGAGGAGATCCCTCAGTTCTTTGCTGAGTGTTGCCATCACAAGTGGGCATTAAATTTTGTCATATGCTTTTCCTATTGAGATGATTTTTCTTGTTATTATGGTGAATTAGTGGGACTTTTTTTTTCATATAGTGATTTTTATTTTTCCATTATAGCTGGTTTACAGTTTTCTGTCAATTTTTCAACCACACAGCATGGTGACCCGGTTAGGCATACATATATAGATTCGTCACAAGTGACTAGACATAGTTCCTGGTGCTATACAGCAGGATCTCCTTGCTTTTCCATCCCAAAGGCAATAGTCTACATCTATTAACCCCAGACTCCAGACCATCCCACTCCCTCCCCCTCCCGCTTGGCAACCACAAGTCTGTTCTCCAAGTCCGTGATTTTCTTTTCTATGGAAGGTTCATTAGTGCTTGTTTTTTTATTTCCCTTTTCAGTTGCACCTGCTCCCAGCTGAGAGACTGAATCGGACCTACACCACAGCTATGGCAATACTGGATCCTTAACCAATTGCACCATAGCAGGAACTCCAGTGTTTTGTTTTTGTTTTTAGGGCCAAACCCACTGCGTATGGAAGTTCCAAGGCTAGGGGTCAAATCAGAGCTGAGGCACAGGCCTACACCCCAGCCCCAGCAACTCCAGATCCAAGCCTCATCTGCGACCTGTGACCACAGCTCATGGCAACACCAGATCCTTTAACACACTGAGCGAGGCCAGGAATCAAACCTGAATCCTCATGGATACTAGTCGGGTTCATTACCACTGAGCCACAATAAGAATTTCCAGGTTTTTTTCTTTTTAATGTTAACAAATCTTATATTCTGTAATAAAAAATTCCACTTGGTTATATTATCTTTTTTATATTGCTTAACTCAATTTGTTAATATCTTAAGGATTTTTGCCTCTATGTTCATGAGAGACAGTGGTCTGTCATTTTTCTTTCCTTATCTTGCCCAGGTTTTGGTGTCATAAAATGAGTTGAGAAACAGTCCCACTTTCTATTTCCTGGGGTTACAGAAAAAATTCACCAGTGAAGTTATCTGGAACTGTAGTTTTCTTTGTGAAAAAATTTTAAATTATAGGAGTTCCCATTGTGGCTCAGCAGGTTAAGAACCTGACTAGTATCCATGAGGATGGGGTCCCATCCTTGGCCTCGCAAGGTGGATTAAGGATCCGGCACTGCTGTGAGCTGCACTGTAGGTTACAGACGCATCTTGGATCGTGGTGTTGCTGCAGCTGTGGCTGTGGTGCAGGCCGGCAGCTGCAGCTCCAATTCAACCCCTAGCCTGGGAACTTCCGCATGTTGCACATGTGGCCCTAAAACTAAAATAAATAAATTACTGACTTAGTCTGTTTAATTTATCTAGAGCTATTCAGGTCTTCTATTTCTTGCGTCAGTTTTAGTAAGTTGTTTTTTAAGGATTTTATCTATTTCAGCTAAGATCTGTAGTGACGCCCCGCCCCCTTTCATTTCTGATCCTAGCAATTTGCTTTTTCTTTTTTTCTTGATCAGTCATGCTATGGGTTTAACAATTTTATTACTATCTAAAAGAGCTAGCTTTTGGCATTGGTGATTTATCTCTGTTTTCTATTTCATTGATTTTTTTTTTCTTAATGGATTTTATTTCAGTTATAGGTGTACATAATCTATTTCATTGATTTCTGCTCTTTTATTATTCCCTTCCATTTTCTTTGGGTTTAATTTGCAGTTTGTTTCCTAGCTTCTTGAGCAGTTGAATCGCTGAAGTTTAACCTTTCTTCACTTCTAATATATGCCTTTAGAGCTATTAAATTTTCCTTAATCACTACTTTAGCTGCATTCCATAATTTTAGCAAGTTGTATCTTTATTTTCTCCTTCAGAATATTTTTTGAATTTCCGCTGTGTTTCTTTTTCCCATGAATCATTTAGAAACATGTTGGGAGTTTAGTCATCATCTTTCCATTACTAAGCTGTAGTTTAATTTCACTATGGTCAGAGATCATAAATTCAGTGATTCAGTTCTTTGGAACATGTTGCAGTTTATGGTCCACAGATTTCTCTTTTGGAAGAATTCCATGTACATCTGAAAAGAATTATAGTTAGCTTTTGTTGGGTGTAATGTTCTACATATGAAATTAGGCCAAGTAGATGCATTATTTTGGTTAAATCTTGTGCATCCTTACTGACTTTTTTCCCTGCTTCTATCAGTGACTGAGAGAGGTATGTTAAAAAAACTCCAACTATGATCATGCATTTGTCTAGTTCTTTTGCTTCATGTTGTTAGCTCTACACAAATTTAGGTATATTATATATTCCTTATAAATTTACACTTTTATCACTATGCAATGTGATATGTGATATGTGATATGATATGTGATATGTCACTTTTATTTTTTTCTGTCTTTTTAGGACCACACCCATGGCATATGGAGGGGTTGATTCAGAGCTGCAGCTGCCAGCCTGCACCACAGACCCAGCAACACCAGATCTGTGTTGCATCTGCGACCTACACCACAGCTCACGGCAATGCTGGATCCTTAACCCGCTGAGCAAGGCCAGGGATGGAACCCACATTCTCATGGATACTAATCGGGTTCATTACTACTGAGCCACAACGGGAACTCCACAACGTCACTATTTCTGGTCATATTTTTTTGTCTTAAAGTCCACTGTGTGTAATAATTACTATTGTTTTCTTGGTTGGCATGGTGTGTCTCTTTCACATTCTATGTTCTTATATTTGAAGTATATTTTTTTGTTTGTTTGTTTAGGGCTGCAACTGCATAATATGGAAGTTCCCCGGCTGGGGGTCAAATTGGAATTACAGCCGCCAGCCTACACCACAGCCACAGCAATACAGGATCCAAGCCACGTCTGTGACCTACACTACAGCTCACAGCAACGCCAGATCCCTGACCCACTGAGTGAGGCCAGGGATTGAACCTGCGTCCTCAAGGATACTAGTTGGATTCATTTCCGCTCCACAACGGGAACTCCTGAAGTATATCTAATGAGCACACAGGTAAGACTTTTATTTGCATCCAGTATGACAATTATTATCTTTGCTCCGTTTATTTTTAATGTAATTACCAATATAGCTGGATTTAAGTCTATCATGTTGCAGGTATTTTCTGTCTGTCCCATCTCTCCTTTATTCCTTTGGTTCTCCTAACTTGCTTTGAACTAATAAAAACATTTTTTTTTTTTCTTTTTAAGGCCACACCCACAGCACGTGAAGGTTCCTAGGCTAGGGGTTCAATTGGAACTACAGCCACTGGGCCTACACCACAGCCATAGCAACACCAGATCCAAGCCGCATCTGTGACCTACACCACAGCTCATGGCAACACCAGACCCTTAACCCACTCAGTGAGGCCAGGGATCGAACCCGCATCCTCATGGATGCTAGTCAGGTTCGTTAACCACTGAGCCATGACAGGAACTCCTGTTTTTTTTTTAGGAACTCCTGTTCTATTAATTTTTTAATTAAAGATTTTCAGTACTACTTTAGTGGTTGCCCTAGAGATTACAGTGTGCTTCCGTAATTCATCGTAGTCCACTGTAAATCTATGTAAAAACTTTGTAATTGTGTAAGCTTATTAAACACTCCCCGCTTCCACCTGGAAAACTGTTAAGGTAACATGTCACCCTCGGGACATTGTTTTAAACGATCGGTCGTCCTTCTCATTTACCGATTCCCATGCTCTTCATTGCTTTCCGTGTTTTTATCCAGAATCACTTCCTCTAGCCTGAGTGATTTCCATAGAACACTTACTCCCTGTGGTAAAATCTGTATATAAGTTTTACAAGCTTGTGTTTGAATAAGTCTTCGTTCTGCCTTCATTTTTCTACATATTGAACTGTAAGGTCCTGGACTTTGCTACTCGCCTCCGAAGAAAGCTCGGTTTTGCTCCGGCAGGCCAGTGATTCCTGGTCGGTTGCCTAAAAGAGCAGGACTGTTTCACTTCTGCCTCAGGTGTCAGCTCTACTCCTAAAACGCAGCCGCTGGAGGGTTTCAGAGGAAAACCAGGTTCACCGGCCCCTCCCACCCACAGCGGACAGCCGCTGGGGCTCCGCTCGGCTCGTCCTGCCCTCTGCCTGCGGTTCTGGCCTCGGGTTTCTCAGAGCTGCACTCTAAGCTCACACCTCTTGGGGAACAGCTGAGGAGCCAAGCGCTCCCCTCCGGCGGCCCTTCTCCCTGGGATGGCCCTGTCCACTCCGGCGCCAGACGTCCACAAGCTCTTCCGGCTCCTCAGGATGTGAGACAGGCTTTCTGACGGTTCCAGCGCCCCAGGCCACATGGACTGACCACTTCCAGTCGGGCGCCTCCAGTGGGGTGCACAGGGAAAGCCCCCCCCGGGGAGCTGACACCTGAACTACAACTGGAGGAGGACGTACACCTAGTGTCAGCCCTTCATGCTGATGTCACAGCGGGAAGCACAGACCAGAAGCAAAGAACATGGGCTCAGTAGCCAGATGGCTTGGGTTCAAATCCCAGCTTTATCAGCTAACTACTGTGTGACCTTGGGCAAGTGACCTTACCTCTCTGTGCCACGTATTCCACAGCCACACTGAGGATGAGGACACTGACCTCCTAGACTGTTTTGAGCGCTGAGTGAGTTAACAGCCCCCACTGCCCTGACCCACAGGACATCTGCTTTTAGCAGACACCTGCTTCCTCCCACCGCGTCCCCAGCCCTTCACTTCCCGCCCCGGGCCAGGGCTCAAACAGGCCAACGGCAGCGTGCAGGGCTGCCCAGGCCCCAGCGCCTCTTCTGCACACCAAGCAGGAGAGAGACGGTATCCCTCCCCACAGCCGATCCAACTCTGCCCGGATGAACATGCTGCCAGGTCACTGACCCCGGCCCCCAACGCATTCTCAGAGCAGAGCAGTCGCTGGAGCAAGTGCATTTATTACAGAAGTAAGTACGGCGAGGGAGGCGTCGCGTCTCCCTGAGCAGGCACTGGGCTCTGCACGCCTCCGGGCCAGGCCGGGTGGGGCCCGCTGCCCAGAGATGCAGCACCCCCGCCTGCCCGCGGGTGAGGCGGCGCCACTGCCCTGGCCCGTTTTCACGCCACATACTCATGACCTCGGCCTGCAGCTGGGAGACCAAAGTCCACACCAGAAGCAGGGCCAAGCCTCCTGAGCACAAACGCTCCCGACCCCCGCCTCTGCCTTCAGCCTCTGGTCCCGCCAGAAGTGCCCTCAGACCCAAGCGGCACCAAGGAGAGGGCTCAGAAGCCCTCCCAGCCATTCTGGGGGCCCGGCCCCCGGGGCTGTGTGCTGGGAGCACCCACCCCACGCCTCAGGGCTCACTGGCAGCACTCAGCCACGTGCCTGAAGAGCTCCTCGCCCTGCTCATCGCTGAAGTACCGCAGGCAGTGGGGGCACTGAAGGTCGCCCTGGACTCTTGGGGTTGCTCCGGGGCGTTTGCCCTCTGCAGGGAGTTCCAGCCATGGGGACCCAGTCCCCGGCCTCCGGCCACCCGGCGCCGCAAGCTCTGAAGCATCAGCCTCTAAGTACGCGGGATTGTTGCTGCCGGTGTGAACCCGGTAGGAGCCTGGCTCTCGAGAGTCCTGGAAAACAAGCAAGGGTCCGCTTAGGAAGCTGCTCTCAGGCTCCAGCAGCTGCAGACACGTCCGTGCTGAGTGGGCCTTGCAGCTTCGTTCACCTCGCTTCCCGCTGCAGCCCACACGAGGACATGCTCAGTGAACTGGGGAGTCGCAGACCGCCCGCCCATGTGCACAAAGGAACAGGCTAAGTGGGGCCCCCCAACCCCTGTGGCGGAGGACCTGCATGGGCCCTCTGCTCAGAAGACCTGCCCCACTCGCCTCCGTGGAGAAGGGGGCAGAGCTCAGGGCAGGGCCCAGCAGCCCCCGCCACTGAGGGCTGGGCGCAGGGGCTCCAGAGGCAGCAGGGGTGCTGGCCGCCCCAGACGGAAGCCGCAGAGCGCCACGGCCCCGGCGCTCGTCACCTGCCTACGAACCCTCCCTCACAGCCGGGTCTGGATGGTCCGTGGTGGGTCTGGCTCTCAGCACCCCCTTCAGCAGCCCGGCCCTGGAGCTGAGGGCCAGACCGGGGGAGGAGGAGGGGAAGAGGGTGGGGGCCACAGGCCCTGCGGTGACGGCATCAGTTCCAACTCAGGCCGGGCCTCCCAGGACACAGCCCTCAAGGTGGGGACAACACTGGCGGGGGCCACCGGCCTACAAGGCCCTCTCCCGGCACAGGGCCATGAGCCGGGAGACTTGACCAGACTCCCGGGATCTCGGCATCTAAGTCTGCGCCACAATAAACGGGGTCCCCTTGTGTGACAGCAAGGAAGTTCCCAGTAGGGAGTGCAAGATGCGCTCTGAAGGCAGCAGCCACCCCTGAAGTCACACCCACCACACCGCCTCCTCTACAAACACAGTGATGGAGATTTTCAGGCGGTACAGCTCTGCCCCAGGCCTGGAGTCTGGCCGTGGCGGACGCAGAACGGCTGGGGGTTCGTGAAAGGAAAAGGAGGGGACGGCTCAGCCTGGACAAGAGAGGCGGCCCTCTCGGCCTACCTGTCTCCAGGACACCTGATGGCGCAGGGAGGCCACCTGCTCCTCCAGCTCGTGGATCCTACTTTGAGCCCGTTCTCGGTCGGCCCTTTCTGACGAGAAGTCATCCTTGTAGGCGAGAATCTGAGGGGAGACAGACACTGGGCTGTCACAACGCCGCGCCATTTCTGCTCAAGGAAGGGACAAGTAGCCGCCCTGCCTCTCCCACCCGAACCCGGGCAGACACCTGCTGCTCCAGCATCTGCACCCGCTCCAGCGCCGCGTCCCGGGCCCTCCTCGCAGACGCCAGCTCCTGCTTCGCCTCCGCGCAGGCGTTTATCTTCTCCTCCAACTGTCCGTTGAGCCGGGCGATCTCCTTCTGCAGGAGCTCGGGCGGGGACGGGCTCTCAGACTCAAGGGAGGCCCGCAGCCCCCTCAGCTGTGCGTGGAGCCCCCTCACGTACTCGTCCCTGCTGGCATCGTAGCGCTGCCACCTGGCATTGAGGTCCTCCACCTGAGTAGCCCAAGAGCGCCACGTGAAGGCAGCTGAGATGCCGGCTCCCAGGCCGCCCTCAGCTCTGAGTGCAGCTCAGCAGCACCATCTGACACCACTGAGTGGGGGCAGCTCCCCATAAACGAAAGCCCCCTCACTTGGCTGTGCTGAGGGGAGACCGAGGCCACCAGCCAAAGCTGGAACACAGCTAGCATGGCCACGAGCCTCTGGCTTAGACAGAAGTGGACCTGCGGCGGTTTTCCTGCCTCAGAAACCGCACTTGATAGTAACTCCTGTACTTCGTTTACGGACGCCTGAATTGAGTGGGAGGCGGCAGCTGACCAGGCGCACTCTACACGGCCTTTCAGGCAGAAAAGGCGGGTCCTGCGGACTGCGTGTATCAGCCACAGTGGCCCGAGGGCAGGGGCAACCCCTGGGCACAGCCAAGGAGAGGACCCCCACCTGGGGCTACGAAAACTTCAGAAAGTTCTCCCCAAATGAAACCCTGCAGACACTCACGTGAGTCACCTTCTGCTTTAGCAGTCGATTCTCCTCCTGTAACTTCTCGACAACAGCCTGGACAGAGGCGTCCCCACTTGCACACTCTGGCTGCATAAGAAAAGGACAGAGAGCCTCAGACAGGGTCACCAAACGTAACTGTTGTGTAGAAGGGACGGAAGCCACACCTGGAGGCGCAGTCACAGATGGTCACTGCATCCACAACAGGGCATTCATTCAACAGAAAAGCAAGACGGGGACAGGAAAGGACTCGCCACTTCCCGGAGGTGGGGGGCAGGTGTCGCCCTCGCCCTGCCCAAACCCACGCCACACTGGGGCCAAGCCACGCACAACCTCCTCACAGACTGAGATTTGCCATCATCATGGGAGTTGGGAGGGCAGGAAGCTTCGTTTCATGGTAACCAGAGGACATTCCAGCCCTGGGCCACACAGCTGCCGGGAGCAGGCCTGGCCAGGGACCCACAGCACAGTCAGGTCAACTTCAGTGATTCTGCACAGAGCAATCTGACCTGGGCCACATGCGGGGTCAGGAAATTCATGCCTAGAAAGCTACAAGGGGAGCAGAACTAACCAAAAGGTCTCGTGCAAAGTCTATCTGTATCCTAGAAACTGAGTGCATTTAAGAGTACGTCAGGCTGGAGGGGAGGCATGGG
Source organism: Catagonus wagneri (assembly GCA_004024745.2). Lineage (NCBI taxonomy): Eukaryota > Metazoa > Chordata > Mammalia > Artiodactyla > Tayassuidae > Catagonus > Catagonus wagneri. The sequence goes on from PVHT021183717.1 coordinate 318,992, forward strand.
CTGGGGTGTGGGACTGGCTGACGCACACTGAGGTCTACGGAACAGCTGGCCAGTGGGCACCTACTGTCTAGCACAGGGAATGCTACCCAGTACTCTGTGATGGTCTGTATAGGAAAGGAATCGAAAATAAAATGGATGTGTGTACATGTACAACTGGATCACTTTGTTGACAGCAGAAATGATCACAACCTTGTAAATCATCTATACTGGAATAAAACTTTAAAAGATTAAAAACAACAACAAAAAAACCCCCAGCACAGTGGGGTGTCTGTCGGTGATAATATTTTTGAGAATTCCCCCTGAACGACAAAGGAACTACATGACCTAACCCGAGGGTACCGGGAAACCCCGGGTGACTCAGCCGAGTCTAGGACTGAGAAATGACGTTGATGCAGAGACTGCTAAGAGCCACCGGGAGGCCTCCTGTGGCACAGCGGGTTAAGGATCCAGCACTATCACTGCAGTGGCTTGGGTCACTGCTGTGGTGCGAGTTCAAGCCCTGACCTGGAAGCCTGCACATGCCAAGGGAGCGGCCAAGACAAAAATGGCCGACCCCATGCCCGCCCAGGCCAACCTTGTGTGTGTGGCTGCTTTGAAATCCCCAGGGGGAAATGACACAGTGACTCAAAATCAGACGAGAACACAGCCTCCTCCCACAAAGCACTTTGGTTTCTGAAATATGCTGTGCTCTCCCTGAGGTTCCCTCTCTATGGAATCCACCCAGCTGAGACGGGTGGTTCTCAGAGCGAGATTCTCCCCAGTGGGCTCGCCGGTGAAGCTGCTCCTGGCACATCGTGGAGGGCATTTTTGAGTCAACCCTGTCACAGCCTCAGAGAAGCTCCTGGAAAGGACCAGCAGGAGGGTAAGCCAGGTGGGGCATGTACCAGGTGCCTGTCCCCCGTGTGTCTCGCAGTGGGGGTGCAGGTAGATGGGTGGGGAGGAAGCCTTGCCTCGTCCTCCCAACACCCCCCAGGAGTCCCTGGTTCCCAGGGTACAGGATTCCTAACACTGAAACCTGCACTGTCCCCTCCCCCAGCAGACCCCATACACAGCCACAGCCCAGATCCAAGCTGTCAAGGAAGCCCACCTGCCACCAGGCCCCACTGGTCCCTGCCCCCACACTGCGCTCTCCCACTGCACAGCTCCTGGCCAGCACACAGGGGCCCTATGGCCTCACTTCACTGACCTGAGAACAACCAGGGCTCCCGATGGTGGCAGGCCACACTGCTGGTGTGGATGAGCCCAGAAGCTAGCTTAGCAATGACAACTCCAGCCCTGTGGAGGCCCCGGCGGGCCCAGCCCCACTTAGCTGCCCTCACTGCCCCCACTGCCTCTGCACAGCCTCCTCATCTGCCTGGCGCACCTGCCCCAGCTCTGCCGCTTAGCCCTCAGCTAAGGCTGATGAAGCCAAAGTACCATCTTCCCGCCGCGGCCCAGGCTCAACTGCAGGTGCAGGTGGGCAGCTGCTAAGGCCTCCTGCTTCCCTACTGCGTTCTGCGCTGTCCACCATTCTAGGGGAAATCTCTGAATGGCTAGGCTTTGCCAGTAGCTGCCCTGCACCACTGAGAACAGAAATGGGTTCCAGTGCCCAATATCCATGACTGCAGAGGGACCCTGAGGGGCGAGGCAAGTGCCACCCCGAGGTCTTCAGTGCAGTTCGCTTGCACCTGGCCTACCTCAGGGCCCCTCTCCCCCATGTCCCTCTGTGCACGCTGGCGTTCATCCAGACACTTGACCAGATGTTGGCACATGTGGGCAGTGGCAGCCAGAGTCCTCCGCAGCTGATGGGTCTCGTCGGCCAAGGAACGGCAGAGAATGTCGCTGGCAGCCTGGGCCCGCTCCTTCTCCGCCACGCTTCTCCTCAGCAGGGCCACTTCTTTCTCCCGCTCATGCTCTGGCTGGTTCATCAGCTGCTGCGTCTCCCTCTCTTTTTCTTCTAGTTGCTCAGAAAGTCTCTCAATTTCCTAAGTGGAAAATTGAAAAGCACAGTTTGATTAAAAGAAGACCAGAAACAAATGCTCATAAAGCAAAAGAAAATCCAGCACAGGCACCCAGCAGGTAACCAACACGCTCTTGGAGGTTGGCTTCTGAGCTAATAATTAACTCTGAAGTTTTTGGCCTATAAAGTTCTATGTGAAACTTCATCTAAAAGTCTGTTTTGGAGTTCCCGTCGTGGCTCAATGGTTAACAAATCCAACTAGGAACCATGAGGTTGCAGGTTCAATCCCTGGCCTTGCTCAGTAGGTTAAGGATCTGGCGTTGCTGTGAGCTGTGATGTAGGCTGCAGACGCAGCTCAGATCCTGCGTTGCTGTGGCTGTGGCGAAGGCCGGCAGCTACAACTCCTGTTAGACCCCTAGCCTGGGAACCTCCATATGCTGCGGGTGAAGCCCTAGATAAGGCAAAAATAAAAAAAAAAATTTTTAAATAAAAGTCTGTTTTCATGAGTAAATTCATAATTTTAGATTTTACATCATCAAATTACTAAGTGTGGCAATTCCAAACACTTCTTGATAGGAAAGACAGAAACCCCACTGCAGTGGGCAGCCCCCAGAAGACACGCCCACGTCCTAACCCTGGTACTTGAGGCTGCGACTAAACTTAGAAATAGGGCTCTTGAAGATGTAATGAGTTAAGATGAAGCCATACTGGATTAGAATGGGCCCTAATCTAATGAGGTAGGCATGTCCTCATAAGAAGAAAGCTTGGACACAGACACAGAAGGATGCCACGCGAGGACAAAGGCAGAGTCTGGAGTGATGTGTGCACAAGCCAAGGACACTAAGGATGCTGCCAGACCTGACAGAGGCAGGGAAGGGCCCCCCCAGAGCCGTAGGGGGCATGTGGCTCTGCTGATGACAGCCTGGTTCGGGCTTCTGGCCTCTAGAGCAGTGAAAGTTTAAGTTCTGTTGTTCTAAGACACCCAGTTTACAGTACTTTGTTACAGCAGTTCTAGGAAACCAACATACCTGATCCCAACTGTTCTTTCAGGTTCTTAAAATTACAATTTGCTTTAAACCCTGCCTTAATTTTGTGCTTTCCATTTTCAAAGGCATCTCCAATGTAAACAGCACATGAGAGAGGTGAAGCAGGATGAACCAGTCCATCCTACAAATAAAAAGCCATCCTCAGGAGTTCCCGTCATGGCACAGTGGAAACAAATTCGACCAGCAACCATGAGGTTGTGGGTTCGATCCCTGGCCTCTCAGTGGGTTAAGAATCCAGTGTTGCCCTGAGCTGTGGTGTAGGTCACAGACACGGCTCCAATCCCGCATTGCTGTGGCTGTGGTGTAGGCAGGCAGCTGTAGCTCTGATTAGACCCCTGGCCTGGGAACCTCCATAGGCCATAGGTGCGGCCCTAAAAAGCCAAAAAAAGAAGAAAAATCAGCTTCAGAGAAGTCAGGGATGAGCCTGAGCCCCCGGAGAGGAGAGGTGACTCATGTTCACCTGTGTGCAAATCAGGAGGAATGGACACTAGGAACCGAGAACCTTCTTACCACAGTGGAATGAAATATGGGGCCATGTTATTAAAGGGACCCTGAATTATTACTCTCAACTGCTTTAAAACAAATATAGGAGTTCCCGTCATGGCTCAGCAGAAACGAACCTGACTAGCATCCATGAGAATGCAGGTTCGATCCCTGGCTTCACTCAGTGGGTTAAAGGATCCGGCGTTGCCGTGAGCTGTGGTGTAGGTCGCAGATGGGGCTCAGGTCCTGCTTTGCTATGGCTGTGGCACAGGCCGGTGGCTACAGCTCCTGATTCAATCCCTAACCTGAGAACCTCCATCATATGCCGAGAGTGCAGCCCTAAAAAGACAAAAAAAAAAAACAACCTTAAATTCCTCTCTCCATGTGTCTTCCAGGGCCTCTCAGGAAGAATCCTTCCTTATTTCTTCCAACTTCTGCTGGTTGCTGGTAGCCCTGGGCTTGTGGCTACAACACTCCAATCTTTGCCTCCATCTTCACGTGACCATCTTATAAGGACACCAGTCATTGGATTAGGGTCCACCCGAATCCAGTATGACCTCGTTTTAATTTTTCACACTTGCGAAGACCCTACTTCCAAATAAGGTCACAGGTTCCAGGAGGAAAGGAATCTGGGGGAGACACCATCCAACCCAGTATAGTCCCCTTTCTCTCTCCCTCCTGGGGAGCCCTCGGTGGGTGCCCACGTGAAGCGTGCAGCCCAGCCCACGGTCATCCCTATGACCAGGAGCTGACGGGATTTAAGACCAATTCTAGCCTTTACCACAACTGCCATGCACTTAGGATGTACCCTGGGGAAGCAGTGACAAGAGAGTGGAGGGGAGAAGAAGGCAAACAGATAAGGACAAAAAAGAACACAGCCTGGAAGGTTCTGGGACTATGACAGAGAAGGAAGCACCAGGAATCTCCTCACCTGAAAAACAGTACCTGTCAGAATCTGTCTAGTGTGACTACTCTGGAACTCAAATGCAACTTCCATAGGAGGACTAAAACAGTAAACTGTGATTAATTTATTTCAACTTCAGCTCTTAATAACTAGCAGCTACACATCCCACCCCCGGCCATGCTGCTGGAGGCCAGGTATGCGTCTGGATCAGCCTGCACACAGCTTGCAGGAAGGAGGGTGGGCAAAAAAGATCCTATCCTCCAAACACTACAGATCTGTGCTCTGATCACTAATTGCTGCTTCTGATCACAGAGAAGCAGACAAACAGGCTGGCAGCCATCGCTGTTTCACCTCCCCCACTGCTGCAAGACCCTCCCTCTCGAGCTGAAGTGACTTCCAGAGGATTTAAAAGGTTAGCACCCTTTTCCTCCCCCTTTCATTTTTCTTTTCCTCTTTTGGAAGCCAGACATTAAAGACTAGGATTCAAAAGCAACTGTATGAAAAAGGAAAATTCAAATCAGCACACAACCCCAGGGAAAGGCACAGGTTCAGAAGAGACCTGAGAAAATCTTAAGTTATATCTCAGACTGATCCTTGGTACAGAGACAACCTACAAGAACAAAACAACAACAAAAAAAAGCAAGTCCCGGGGAGGGAGGGTAATCCAACTTCCAGATGTATCACGTTATTAGATCCAAATATCCAGAGGTTTTTGTTTGTTTGTTTGTTTGTTTGTTTGTTTTTCGGTCTGTGCACACAGCATGTGGAAGTCCCCAAGCCAGGAACTAAAACCACACCACCACTGTAACCAGAGCCACAGCAGTGACAACCGGATCCTTAACCCACTGAGGCAGGAGGGAACTCCCAAATGTCCAGTTTTTTTATTTTTTTAATTTTTATTTTTTGTCTTTTCTAGGGCCGCACTGGCGGCATATGGAGGTTCTCAGGCTAGGAGCCAAATCAGAGCTGTAGCCGCCGGCCTACCCCACAGCCACGGCAACGAGGGATCCGCGCAGCGTCTGAGACCTACACCACAGCTCATGGCAACGCTGGATCCTTAACCCACTGAGCGAGGCCAGGGATCGAACCCACAACCTCATGGATCCTAGTCGGACTCATTAACCACTGAGCCATGATGGGAACTCCAACATTTACATTTAAAAACAAGAAAAAGGAGTTCCTGTAGTGGTTCAGTAGGTTAAAGACCCAACATTGTCTCTGTGAGGATGCGGGTTCAATCCCTGGCCTCAATCAGTGGGTTAAAGACCTGGTATTGCTGCCAGCTTCAGCGTAGGTCACAGATGTGGCTCAGATCTGGTGTTGCCATGGCTGTGTAGAATACAGCTGCAGCTCCGATTTGACCCCAGGCCTGGGAATTTCATAAGCCACAGGTGTAGCCATAAAAAATAAATAGATAAAAAAAAAAAACAAGATCTCCAATCAAAACTAAATATAGTCACAAGAAAGTGGGTGTGGCTATATTATTACTTTTTTGTTTGTTTTTGTTTTTGACTTTTTGCCTTTTCTAGGACTGCACCCGTGGCATATGGAGGTTTCCAGGCTAGGGGTCTAATGGGAGCTGTAGTCGCCAGCCAAAGCCACAGCCACAGCAACGCAGGACCCAAGCCACGTCTGCGACCTACACCACAGCTCACGGCAACGCCGAATCGTTAACCCACTGAGCAAGGCCAGGGATCAAACCCGCAACCTCATGGTTCCTAGTCGGATTCGTTAACCACTGAGCCACGACGTGAACTCCTATATTATGATTTTTAACCTGTCCATCTTACCTTCTAAAGCTATGAGTTCCTTGAAGACAGGGACTACATGTAGGTGGGCTATGGATTCCTACCATCTAGCACAATGCCTGGTATAGGAAAGGCACTTCTTATCTACCTGTACAATTACTGAATTGTTCACTAGTAGTAAATGCTACTTGCAACAACATGAATGAATCTCACAGACCTGATAAGACAAAAAAAAAAGCTAGACATAAAAGAGCGCACACTGTATGATGTCAGAACTAATCTATGATGATAGAGGTTAGATAGAAAGGAGTCTGGTGCAATTCTGCAAATGTTCTATATCTTCACCTAAGAAGTTGTTTTACAGATTGAACTGAACAGTTAAATTCTGTATACTTTATCAAATATGTATTATTACTCAATAAAGAATCGACACTAAAAAAAGGAAAGAAAGAAAACTAAATGTAGAACTACTATATGATCCAGCAATCCTACTCCTGGGCATATACCTAGACAAAACTGTAATTCAGAAAGATACACGTGGAGTTCCCACTGCAGGCTAGCAGGTTACGAACCTGACTAGTATCCATGAGAATGCAGATTCGATCTCTGGCCTTGATCAGTGGGTTAAGGATCCAGCACTGCCGTGACCTTTGGTTTAGGTCGCAAACATGGCTTGGACCTGGCATTGCTGTGGCTGTGATGTAGGCCAGCAGCTGCAGCTCTGATTCAACCCCTATTCTGGGAACTGCCATATGCCACAGGTGTTGCCCCTAAAAAAAAAAAAAAATGACAGACCAATATAACTGATGAACATAAATGCAAAAATCCTCAACAAAATGCTAGCAAACTGATTCCAACAATACATTTAAAGGATCATACACCATGATCAAGTGGGATTTACCCCAGGAATTCAAAGATTTTTTTCAATATCTTCAATCAATGTGATACACTACATTAACATATTGAAAAATAAAAACCATACGATCATCTCAATAGATGCAGAAAAGGCTTTTGATAAAATTCAATATCCATTTATGATAAAAGCTCTCCAGAAAGTGGTCACAGAGGGAACATAGCTCATCATAATAAAGGCCATATATGACGAACCAACAGCTAACAGCATACTAAAAGCTGAAAGCATTTCCTCTAAGATCAGGAACAAGACAAAGATATCCACTTTCACCACTTTCGTTTAACAGTTTTGGAAGTCCTAGGCACAGCAATCAGACAAGAAAAAGAAAACGAATTCAAATTGGAAAAAAAAAGAAGTAAAACTGTCACTATTTGCAGATGACATGATACTATACATAGAAAATCCTAGGAGTTCCCATCGTGGCTCAGTGGTTAACGAATTCAACTAGGAACCATGATGTTGCGGGTTCAATCCCTGGCCTTGCTCAGTGGGTTAACGATCCGGTGTTGCCGTGAGCTGTGGTGTAGATTGCAGACACGGCTCGGATCTGGCATTGCTGTGGCTGAGGCGTAGGCCAGAGGCTACAGCTCCGATTCAACCCCTAACCTGGGAACCTCCATATGCCGTGAGTGCGGCCCTAGAAACAACGAAAATACAAAAGAAAAAAGAAAAAAGGAAATCCTAAAGATGCTACCAGAAAACCACTAGAGCTCATCAATGAATTTGGTAAAGCTGCAGGATACAAAGGTAAATACACAGAAATTGCATTTCCATACACTAACCACCCAAGATCAAAAAGAGAACTTAAGGAAACAATCCCATTTACCATCACATCAAAAGAAATAAACCTACCTAAGGAGGCAAAAGACCCATTCTCTGAAAACTATAAGATATTGATGAAAGAAATCAAAGATGGGAATTCCTGCTGTGGCACAATGGGATCGGTGGCATCTCTGAAGCACTGGAACAGAGGTTTGATATCCGGCCGGGCACAGTGGGTTAAGGATCTGGCGATGGCGCAGCTACAGCTTAGGTTGCAATTGCGGCTCAGATCGGATCTCTGACCCAGGAACTCCATATGCTGCAGGGTGGCCAAAAAAGAAAAAAGAAAAAAATGGGCAGAAGATCCAAATAGACATTTCTCCAAAGGAAACATACAGTTGGCCAAAAAGTACATAAAAAGAAGCTCAGCTTCACTAATTACTAGAAAAATGCAAATCAAAACTCCAAAGAGGTTATCACCTTATACCAGCCAGAATGGTCATCACCAAAAAGTCTCCAAACAATAAATGCTGGAGAGGGTGTGGAGAAAAGGGATTCCTCCTACACTGCTGGTGGGAATGTAAACTGGTACAGTCCATATAGAGAACACTGTGGAGTTTCCTTCAAAAACTAAAACCAGAGCTACCATATGATCCAGCAATCCCACTCCTGGGCATATATCTGGAGAAAACCATAATTCAAAAAAATTCAAGTTCCTCTTATGGCTCAGCAGTAACAAACTGAAGGATCTATAAGGATGCACGTTTGATCCCTGGCCTCACTCAGTGGGTTAAGGATCCAGCACTGCCCATGAGCTGTGGTGTAGGTCACTGACGCAGCTGGGATCTGGTGTTGCTGTGGCTGTGGTATAGGCCAGTAGCTGCAACTCCAATTGAACCCCTAGCCTGGAACTTCCATTTGCTGCAGGTTCGGCACTAAAAAGACCAAAAAATAAAAAAATAAAAACCAGCCCAGCAATAGACTCCTGAGAACTGAACACACCTATACATCCTTCAGAATCCAAATGAGCACAAACTCAAAACCCAACACAGGTGAACACACCCCTCAGAACCCAACACAACTGCATACACATCTCATACACCACAGAGGCACACACCCCACAACCCAACATGGACACACATCCCTCAAACCCAACATGGACACACATTCGCCTCATACCGAACATGGGAGTAGACCCCTCTGAACTCAACTGGTATACAACTGCCAGATTCAACACTGGCACACACACAATCCTCAAAACCACAGAGAGACAAACTTCAGAACCCAACACCCACCTCTCAGAGCCCAAATGCGCACACAGAACTCAAAACAGGCAGGCACGTGCACGTGCACACACACCACTCAGAACCCAACACGGAGGCATATATCCTTCAGAAACCAGCATCCACTTTCCTCAGACCCATATGGAAATACACACTCCGAACCCAACACAGACAGATGTACTTCAGAACCAACACAAACACACCCCTCACACCCAACACAGACACATTACTCAGACACACAACCCTCAGACCAATATGGACACACATACTCTGAAAACCAACAAGGACTCCATCCACTCCTCAGAACCAGCATGGGCACTTTCCTCAACCCATCAAGGATGCACAAATCTCAGATCCGACATGAGGACACACACCTCAGACCCAACACAGGCACGCACATGCCTCAGAACCAATATGGACAAACACCGTTTATACCCAAAATGGGCACACGTCACTCAGAACCCAACTATGCCAACAAGGACACACATCCCTCAGACCCACCATGAACACACCATGAACTATCAGAACCCAAGACAGGCACAAACCCCTCAAAACAAACAGACGCACAACCCACAGACCCTAGCCAAACGCACACATACTCCTCAGACACCAACACACACATGCACACCTCAAAACCAACATGAACACATACCCCTTAGAACCAATAAGGACACACATAACTCTCAGACACAATATAGGCACACAGCCTTCAAAGCCAAAATGAGCACATAACCCTCAGAAGCAACACATTCACACACACCCCTCAACACAACTGAGGAAGCACACCCTTCAGAACCCACCAGGGGAGCAGACCCACCCCCAGACTCTACACAGGGGCACACACACACCTCAGACCCAACAGGGGTAAATACAACCAGAATCAATACAGACACAAACACCTCTCAGAACTTAACACAGAAACACACAGCCCTCAGACCCAAAATGGGAGCGCGTCACTCAGCAACCACTATGACACACACCCAAGAACAAACACGGACACAACCACCCTTAGACCTAACACAGGCGCACCACCCTCGGAAGAGAAGACAGGCACACACACCCTCCAGAACCCGACACAGGACACACACAGCCTTCAGAACCAAAACAGACAGATACACCTCCTAGAACCAGCAATGACAAGCAAGCTTCAGACCCACACAGGCACACACACCTCTCAGAACCCAACACAAACTCATGTCGCTCAGAACCAACACGGACAGAACTCTCAACACAACCCAAACACACAACCCTCAGAACCCAGTGCAGACAAACACCCCTCAGAAACAACAGGACACACGGCCCTTACGTAAGGGCCCGCACGCCCCTGAGATCCCAAGACAGGTGCAGGCATCCCCTGGACCCCAGCACGGCGCACACACTCCTCGGAACTTTCACGGACACACAAGCATCAGACCCAAGGGAGAGACACACTCCTCGGAAGCCAACACACACACACCTCAGAAATAACATAAACACACGCAACACTGAGAACTCAGCACGACCGCACCCACCCCTCAAGACCCACCGTCGCGGAAACACATCCTTCGTCACCGATACAGACAACAACCCTCACACACAGAACGGGCCCACAGCCTAAGACCCGTGGTGGGAGCACACCCCTCAGAACCCGACGCCGCAAGGCCAGAAGCACCACGCACACGCTCAGAGCCGGCGCGGTGGGCAACAGCCCGCACACCGAACCTGTACACACGGCCGGGAATCACCTCGACACACGTCCCTTACACCCAGAAAGGACACCCGCCCCTCAGAACCCACACGGACGGGACTCAGCGCGGTGACAGTCCGCAGACGCGAACAGGTACACACGTCCCTCAGAAGCAGCTCGACCCTTACACCTCACACCCCAAATGGACACTCCCCCCTCCGCCTGAACGCCGGCACTCGGCCGCCCAGAACCCCACTCAGCGGCGCACGCCCTGCGGACCCAGCGACCCCTCCAGACCCCACGCCCCTCAGGGGTCGCCCGCGGCCCCCGCCCTCTCGGCCCCGCACCTGGCGCAGCGCGGCCTCCGCGGCGCCGCCGTCCTGCTGCCGGAGCTGCTCCCGGAAGCGCGCCACCTGCTCCAGCAGCGCGTCCACCAGCGACGGCGCCGCGTCCCCCTCGAGCGCCGCCAGACGGGCGCGGAGGCGCGCGATGAGGGCGTCCCGAGCAGCCAGCTGGTCCTGCAGGCGCCTCAGCCGCTGCCCGGCCTCGTGGTACAGGCCGCAGAGCGCGGCGGCCGCGCGAGGGGCGCCCTCCGGCCCGCCCGACCCCGCGCCCCCGGACGACATGGCTGCGGGCCTGTCCGGGCCGACGCGAGGCCGCCGGCAACTTCCGCGCCGGGTCTCAGCGGGCCGCCCACCTTCCCGGAACTTTTCCCGGCGCGCACCGCCCCCCACGGAACTCCCGGGACCCGCCCCCGCCCAGAGCTTGGTCCCGCCCCCCGCCGCGCGGCCAGGCCCCGCCCCCGCTCCAGGCTTGGTCCCGCCCCTCGCCGCGCGCCCAGGCCCCGCCCCCGCCCAGGGCTTGGTCCCGCCCCCGCCGCGCGGCCAGGCCCCGCCCCCGCCCAGGGCTTGGTCCCGCCCCGACCCGGAGCTTGGTCGCGCCCGCCCCATCCCGCATTCTTCCACCGGCGGGTGCCTGGCCTGTCCCGGCGGCCACATGGTCCCGCGTGGGGGTGAGTTTTCGGAAAGTCGGCCCGGCTGAGGAGAGGGGTTGAGCGGTCTCTAACGTGGCTACTGATGGAAGGGAGCGGGGCCAGGCGTTCCTGTGCGGCTCAGCGGGTTAAGGATCCGATGTTGCTGCTGCAGTGGCTCAGGTCGCTGCTGTGGCTCTGGTCCGAAGACGACCCCAGGGGTTAACCCTGAAGGTGGGTCCGGATTCCCGGGCTGCAGGCGGGTTGGCCACATCGGGCAACAGGAAAAGGGCGACCTTCAGGAGCTGAGCCCAGTGAGGTGCCCTACCTACCAGGGCACAGGGCAGGGGCCCAGAGCAGGACTCTAGACCCTGCATCCCCGCTCTGAGGTCTCAAGCAGAAGGTAGGAGGGACCTGGCCCTTTCCTGCCCGATTTCTCCATTCCTTTCCTTCCCCCCAGCTGCCCAGACCAATCCTGAAGATTTTTCCGTGGCTCCGCAGCTGTTTTCTTATTTGAAGTCTGTTTCCTCCACCACGATGCCGAAGCACCCCTGCACACTGAATCCCCTGCGTGTCCCTGCCCTACTGCGTGCGCTCCCCTCCTCGCCCTGCCCCGAGACCAGCATGGTGTGCTTTTTGTAATCCCTACCCAAGCTTGGGCTGAGCCCAGGGGAAGTACTCATAAGCCCGTAGAACCAGAGATGGACAGATGCACACCTGTCCTCCATTGCAGAGGGACATCAACTCCGGCGCCTGCTTCTACCCCAAGGGCGTGCTGTGTGGACTAGAGGACGGAAAGTGCAGTGCCTGCCCCTGCAAGCAGGAGAAACGCATTCTTGTCGACTGAAGCAAGACCAGTTAGCGCTAGTGCTGGGGATGGGTGAGTCTTCATTGCTCCAAGTGTGGCCTTCCACAGGTCACTCGCTACCTGGCTCTCACCTGTAAAATGGGCCTACCAGTGTCTCATGTAACATTCTGGGGCCACGTGTTTTTTTGTTTGTTTGTTTTTTGTCTTTTAGCCTTTATCTAGAGCCGCACCCGCGGCATATGGAGGTTCCCAGGCTAGGGGTCTAATCGGAGCTTTGGCCCCGGCCTATGCCACAGCCACAGCAACGCAGGATCCGAGCCACGTCTGCAACCTACACCACAGCTCACGGCAACGCCAGATCCTTAACCCACTGAGCAAGGCCAGGAATCGAACCCGCAACCTCACGGTTCTTAGTTGGATTCGTTAACCACTGAGCCACGAAGGGAACTCCGTGGGGCCACGTGTATTTTGAAATTCAAATACACGTGGATTTGGACTTGAGGTAGGTGCATATAATTGGGGTAGCCAGCATCCAAAGAGAATCCCACCCCTGGCATTCACTCTTGTGATTTCATCCTCTGACGCACTGAATAGGGCTGACCTGTGTAAGCGGGAGGATGCGCGCAAGGCACGGCGTGTATCTCCAGCTAGGTCACTAAAGACCTTGTAGCTACTGCCTTGCCCGCTCTTAGGCCATTCGCTCTGAGGAAGCCCCCCACCGTGTCATGAAGACACTCAGCCCTGTGAAGAGGTCTGTGTGAGGAGGACCTGCGGCTACATGCCGACAGCCAGCATCAACTCACCCACCACGGTAAACGACCTACCTTGAGGCAATATCCTCCATCCCTGCCTGTGACCTCATGGGAGCCCCTGAGCCAGGGCCACCCAAATTCCTGACATACAGAAGTGATCTGGGAGTTCCCGTTGTGGCGCAGGGGAAACAAATCTAGTATCCATGAGGATGCAGGTTCAATCCCTGGCCTCACTCAGTGGGTTGAGGACCCGGCGTTGCCATGAGCTGTGGTGTAGGTTGCAGATGAGGCTCGGATCCCCAGTTGCTGTGGCTGTAGCATAGGCTGGCGGCTGCAGCTCTCATTTGACCCCTAGCCTGGGAACTTCCATATGCTGCAGATGTGGCCCTAAAAAAACAAACAAAAAAAAAAGTTGTCTGACATAATAAATGTCTTTTGGAGTTTCTGTCATGGCTCAGTGGTTAACGAATCTGACTAGGAACCATGAGGTTTCGGGTTAGATCTCTGGCTTCGCTCAGTAGGTGAAAGATCCAGTGTTGCCGTGAGCTGTGGTGTAGGTCGCAGACGCGGCTCCGATCCTGTGTTGCTGTGGCTGTGACTCTGATTAGACCCCTAGCCTGGGTACCTCCATATGCCGCGGGTTTGACCCTAGAAAAGACAAAAAAAAATAAATGTCTTTTATTTTAAGCTGCTATCATTGGAGTAGTTACACAGTGATAGATAACTAGCAAATAGTACATTGCTAAGCATTCCCACTGGGGTGTGGGACAGCACCCCAAAACCAGATACATTAAAATTTCTTCAAAGACAAGATGACCATTCAAGCTGAGATAAAGACATGAAAAGCCTTACAGCTGTTCAATTCGGATTTCTTAGACAACCAGTTTAAGAAAAACATTTTGGTTTTCTGAGCTTCTCAGATTCCGGAATTATGGATGAGGAATGGCAGAATTCCAACAGCATCTGCCTCACAGGTGTTGTGTGGATTCAATAAGTTAACAGAGGAAGTACCAGCACGCTCATATCTTCAATTAAAATCTAGGACTGGGGCATGGGGTTATTCGTGGGCAAAAATTCTAATGGTGGAGACAGGCCTCCTTTCAAAAAAATTTACAAAATCAGGAAACTTTTTGTTGGGAAGGAAGGAGGTAAAAATCATTTAAGAAAATAAGGGCAAGGGAGTTCCCATCATGGCTCAGTGGTTAATGAATCCAACTAGGAACCATGAGGTTGCGGGTTCGATCCCTGGCCTCACTCAGTGGGTAAGGATCCGGCGTTGCCATGAGCTGTGGTGTAGATTGCAGACACAGCTCGGATCCCGCATTGCTGACTGTGATGTAGGCTGGCAGCAACAGCTCCGATTGGACCTCGAGCCTGGGAACCTCCATATGCCATGAGTGTGGCCCTAGAAAAGGCAAAAAGCCAAAAAAAAAGAAAAGAAGGGCGAGTTCCTGCTGTGGCATGGCAGGTTAAGGATCTGGCATTGCCACAGCTGTGGCATAGGTTGCAGCTGTGGCCCAGATTCAGTCCCTGGCCCGAGAACTTCCATATGCTGCATGTGCAGCAAAAAGAAAAAGGAAAAAAAATGGGAAAAAAAAAAAAAGAAAACAAATAAGGGGCTAAGGAAGAGGGACAGGAGTGTGACCAGAGAAGTGGGGACCCCCCAGCTACAACCAAGATGAGAAGGAGCCAGCCCAGAATTGAATCAGCGGGTCCCGGCCTGGGGGCAGTTCTGGGCTGATGTCCTGGAGTGCGGCCTAGGGCGGGCAGGGAGGGGGCTCAGGCCCCACACAGAGGTTGTGTCCTATTCCAAGAACAGCGAGGGGTCGTGGGGTTGCCAGCGGAGGTGATGAGGGTGGAGGGAGAGCAGTGAGAATACAGGCAGAGACTGAGATGATGGAGCAGGACGGAATCTGAATTCTCTCAGAGCCTCCCTATTCCGGCCTCTCACTTGGGGTCCCACTGGGGCCCAGGGCCTTTTCCTGGCCTCCTTCCCCCCATCTGGACATTGGGACTTTAGCCCTCACTGTGACCAGCCTCCAGAAGCAGCTGCGCCAAGGAGGAGGCCGTGGAAGGACTGGGAGGCTCCCCGGGACCCAAGCTGTCGACTGAATAGTAGCCAGTAAGGCTGGCCGCTGGCACAGCTTATGCCAGCAGCCACCGTCACACTGGCAAGTACCTGCTGTCACGTTCCGCTGACCGCCCTTCTCACTTCTACGGGTGCCGAGGTGCTCACAGAGTCCCGGGTGCATGGAGTGGATTAGTCACGTCAGAGACAGGGAGGCTTCAAGTTCAAGATGCTGGCAGGTTTAGTTTCTCCTGGGGTCTCTCTCCTTGGCTTGCAGGTGGCCTTTTCTCTGTGCACGTTCCAGTGTCTCTCTTACACGGACCCCAGTCCTGTGAGATTACGGCCCACTCTTACGTCCTCATTTCAGCTTAATGCCCTCCATAAAGGCCGTATATCCAAATACTGTCACATTGGGGGTTAAGGCTTCAAAATATGAATTTGGGGGGTGCGGAGCCACAATTCAGTCCCAACAGGGAGGGGGCTGCTGAGTAGCAACAGGATTTTTTTTTTTTTTGGCTTTTTGCCTTTTCTAGGGCCGCACCCGCGGCATATGGAGGTTCCCAGGCTAGGGGTCTAACAGGAGCTGTAGCCGCCGGCCCTCGCCACAGCCACAGCAACGCGGGATCCGAGCCACGTCTGCGACCTACACCACAGCCCACGGCAACGCCGGATCCTTAACCCACTGAACAAGACCAGGGATCGAACCGGCCACCTCATGGTTCCTAGTCGGATTCGTTAACCACTGAGCCACAACAGGAACTCCAGCACAAGGATTTTTGAGAAGGTGAATATAGAAGCAAGTCTTCTCAACTGTAACAAAGTGGAAACTGCATAAACTTTATATCATCCAGCTCAGCTTTCCACACTTTGTATCATCCCAACATGATATTTTCCAAGAAATCTCAGCCTAATAAATTTGTTTTCCTTTTTCGGTCACACCTTGGCACATGGAAGTCCCTGGGCCAAGGATCAAATCTGAGCCACAGCTGCACCAACACCAGATCCTTAACTTTCTGAGGCAGGATAATAATCCCGGTCATTAGTGTAGTAACACAGGCTTCAATACATTCCCTGATTAATGGCCATGGCTTAAAATTTGTAAAAACAAATCTTAGACAAAGAGGAGACAAACAGGCCTTGCTTGTTGGAAGATTAATGACTGAAAGTATATCAGGGTGGACAACATTAAGCCCGACCTGTACATTCGATTGTTAGCAGAAGCATGCAAAGAGTGGACAGCACAGGGGACAGAAGAACCAAGGACCACACAACTCACGGAGCACCCCAGCTCCAAACTGCTTATTGGACGAGGCCCGATATGGGTGCTGGGCAAGGCCAGGCAGGAGAAGAGCCGAGAGCAGGACCCCACGCTGGTACCCCGTCCTTTAGAGATAAGACCTCCTTAGAAGCTGAGAGAGGAGTTTCCGTCGTGGCACAGCGGTTAACGAATCCAGCTAGGAACCATGAGGTTGCGGGTTCGATCCCTGGCCTCGCTCAGTGGGTTAAGGATCCGGCGTTGCCGTGAGCTGTGGTGTGGGTTGCAGACGTGGCTCAGATCCCCGTTGCTGTGGCTGCAGTGCAGGCCGGCAGCTGTAGCTCCAATTCGACCCCTAGCCTGGGAACCTCCACCTGCCGTGGCTGCGGCCCTAAAAAAAAAAAAAAATGGAAGCAGCTTAGAGAAGGGGGCGTCTTCCTCCCACTCCCGGTGTCTGCTGGGAGCTGTTTGCTTTCCCGTAATAAAAACTTTTGCTTGCTTGCCGCCTGTGTGTTTTCGAAGTTCATTCTTTGGCTCCATGAACAAGAACTCCGATTCAGTGCTTCATCTTTCTGGTGAAACTGACAGCACTAACGGCCAGAACCTAGCCAGAACCCAGAGTGGGACTTGAACCCGCGGTTTTAATTAGAGTCACTCACCCTGTGTCTGGACTCACTGAGGGTCGGGTTCTTCACGTCCCCGCGCAGAAGGAATTCAGTGAGACACAAAGCGACAGGCGAGAAACAGATTTATCAGGATAGGACGCTTGTGAGAGATGGAAGCGGGCAGGCCCCGCCACCGTTTATCTTCCCAGGGGCCTGGGGGTGGGAAGGGCCCGCCTCTTCCTTTCTGGGAGCAGCAGCTTCTGGTCAGTATCTGCTGAAGGGCAGTCTTCAAACTCCTGCCCTTGGTCCGAGTGGGAATGCAGGCCTCGGCCTGGCCCGGCCCCCACCCAACGACCCGAGGCAATCCTCGCCCTCCACAGGCAGGCCTGCCTTGTTCCAGCGGCTCTCCTGAACTTACAGTGGCCTCCCGACGTCCCCCAGGTCTCCCTCTCTACCTGTGATCCCCTATGGGGACCCCACAACCACCTGTGCCTACTCCGCCCGTCTCAGTAACAGCACTGCAGCATAGCGGGAACTCCTCAGCCGAGTAAGTTAATGAGGCAGAGGAGCTAAGGAGCCAGGGGGGTGCGTCTCTCAAAGGAAGACCAGAATTTTCTTTAAAAGGCATCTGAAGGTGATTATGATAGCCATGGACGGGTTCACCAGATTTTCGTGTACGAGCCTAAACTGTAATTGCTGGGGGGGGGACATGTTCCCCACGTGAGCAATAACGTGTCTTTTCTATCAAAGGGAGTCTTGGTCACTTTGTTTTGTTCCTGCTTGTCTGAGACGCCCTCCGCCACCCTCCCCTCTTTCCCTCTTCTCCCAGGAACAATTTGTTTCAAATTAGCCACCCGAGAAGGATGTGCGCCCTGACCTGACCAATGGGAAGGCGACGGGCGTACCACCCGCTTTAGGGATAAATAGGGGCGTCTTCCCTTTTTGAGGACTCCCCCCTTCTGCAGAAGTAGAGCCTTGTCGAGATCTCCCCGTGTTCTTGTGTCTCACTTTCCAACACTGATGGTCCGAGCCAGAGTCACTTTTCCCCAACACCCAGCAAATGTTCTAGCCTCCGGCCAGCAGTTAGGGGTTTACTCCCCTAAAGCCCTCCAGATGTTCCCCTCGGGCTAGCTGCGTCCGGTGTCTGACCGGACCCGCACAGACTAAGCCTGTGGACTCGCTGATACAGATCTGAGAAACCTACCAGGTTGTTAGGCTTTTTTGTTTCCTTTAGTTTTTGCTTTGTAGGGCCACACCTACAGCATATTGAAGTTCCCAGGCTAGGGGTCCAATCAGAGCTACAGCTGCCGGCTTGGGCCATAGTCACAGCAACGCGGGATCCGAGCCGGATCTGTGACCTACACCACAGCTCACGGCAATGCTGGATCCTTAACCCACTGAGCGGTGCTAGGGATCGAACCCGCAACCTCATGGTTCCTCGTCAGATTTGTTTCCGCTGCGCCACAGGAACTCCGCAGGTTGTTAGGTTTGATAAGTATATTAAGTTCTTCAGCAAATCTATAGGGTCCTCAGGTATTTACGAAACTCTTTTAACTACGGTTTGCAACTGGCTTTAGTCCAGGGGACAGAAGTAATCTAGGCTTTGTTTGGATCCTCAGAAGACTTAGTTTTAAAGGCTAGGCACTGTCAAGTTCAGAGGAGGAAGATGGCACCAGAGTAGAGCCTGAGGGAAAGAAGCTGGGGACTAAACTGTGAGGCTTCAGAAGCCACTTTGTCTTTAACTGTTTGCCTCAGTTAACTGAATTATTGAATTTTGTATGAAGGCCATTTTAAACTCCTGGTGATGTTTGGAAACCTCCAAATAGGCCTCCCGTTCAGCTTGGACTGTTTCAGAGCCACAGCGCTCCAATTCGGTTTAAGAAAGTTAAGGTGGAGAGTTCCTCTTAATGGCCACTGATGTGTAACCATGCAGGACCCTACGGGGCCTTCCTGGAACTGACCCCCAACCCCGCGTCCTCCATCTGCCTCCTATCTGCAGAAAAGCTTTAGCCTCTAGGCCTTCCTAATCAGAGGAGTAAGAAAATACAGAGAGAAAAACAACCAAGACAAAATAATAATAGTTTGGCCTTTAAACAAAGTAATGAAGTAAGAAAATACAGAGAGAAAAACAATCAAGACAAAATAATAATAGTCTGGCCATTAAACAAGGTCAAGGACATTGAGTTCCTCCTTAAAGGCTACAGATATTATCCTGAGCCACAGCCTGGGCTGTTTTGCAGACACTGGAGACCCCCACCAGGTGGAGGAAGTTAACTCTATGCTGCCCACGAGCCCAGATCATTTGGAACTAGAAGTTTGATGATGTCGGCATCTGATTACCTCACCACCAGCCAATCAGAAGAAAGTTTACGAGCTGATCCTCCGCCCCACACCCCCTCCAGCCCCCTGTCTTTAAGAAAGTTTCAGAGAGTTCCCGTCCTAGCTCAGCGGAAAGGAATCTTCCTTGAGGAAGCAGGTTCGATCCCTAGCCTCACTCAGGGGGTTAAGGATCCAGCAAAGAGCTAGCTGCGGTGTAGGTCGAAGACGCGGCTCAGATCCCGCGTTGCTGTGGCTGCGGCGCAGGCCAGTGGCTACAACTCCAATTTGACCCCTAGCCTGGGAACTTCCATATGCTGAGGGTGTGGCCCTAAAAAGGAAAAACGAAAAACAAACAAACAAAAAAAAGCAACTCTTCAAGAAGTTCAGGTCTTTTAGGCACTAGTGACCTGGACTCCTTGCTGGGCCTGCAGCAGACGCTGCTCTTTCCTTCGCCACAGCCCCGTCAGTGGACGGGCTGACCGCATACGAGCAAGTGAACCCACGTTTGGTTCAGCACCAGATGTTCTAAATGACTTTCGGTTAATTCCATCCATTTAGTTAGAAATGCACATAGGAGAGACGCCAGTTTTTAAATATAAAACCGGGCTAGGTTCCCTGAACAGAGGGATGGGTGCTCTCAAAACACTGAAATAACTGAGATCCCACTGTTCAGAGGTTTTTCTCTAGAGCAAATAATAATAATCCTTAAACAGCCTGCAAGCCAGATACCAGTACAGTTCCAATAGGAACAGCTGAATTCCAAAAGGAGCTGGAGTGAAGGCTGGCACAGCCTGATTTCAAGACTCAAGCCACTTGCTCAGTGGGTTAAGGATCCGGCGTTGCCGTGAGCTGTGGTGAAGGTTGCAGACGCGGCTCGGATCCCGCGTTGCTGTGGCAAAGGCCGGCGGGCTACAGCTCCTGTTAGACCTCTAGCCTGGGAACCTCCATATGCCGTGGTGCGGCTCTACATAAAGGCAAAAAGACAAAAAAAAAAGAAAAGAAAAGAAAGGCTCAGGCCAACGTGCCAGATACGTCCTCACAGACAAAGCAAGGCCTTACCAAAGCCTCAAGCTGGGGGAGAACTTCAAAACACAAAAAGACTGGACTCGAATCCAGGGGAAAGCTTACCCTCCAGTTTCAGGGTCAGCAAGCAAGGCCTGGGCTTACTGGGGTCTGCAGGTACCACACTCGGTTGCTCGCCAGCCTCGGAATTGCTGGGGGTCCTCTCTGGATCCCCACGCCCCCCACCCCGTCATGGGAACCCAAAATAATCAAACAGCTGGTTATTTTACCAGCAAAACAGACTTACCAGGGAGCAGAGAAGAGCTGCAACTCAGGACATGCAACCCGGTAAAGCACAGGGGCAGGAGAGGAAACTCTTTTATAGAGGAGATGCTTATAAACAAGGAGTCCATTGGAGGAAATGGGCGTTTGAAACATCGCTGCTTTTCATTGGCTGCGCCGTGACAGTCTCTCGCTAGCCGGTGCTGCCTGCTGCTGGCCTTAAAGTGGTTCACTCCCTGCAGGAGAGGCTGGATAAACTCCTCTTCTGGGGTCTCTATTTCTGGGGAGTGTTTTGAGCGCCAGAGCTCCCTCTTCTGGCCTCCTGACTCCAGTTTCGTGACTTTATTGTCACCGATCTTTCTTTTTTTTTTTTTTTTTTTTTTTTACTTTTTTGTCCTTTTATGGCAGCACCCGCGGCATATGGAAATTCCCAGGCTAGGAGTTTAATCGGAGCTGTAGCTAGCAGCCTACACCACAGCCACAGCAACGCCAGATCCGAGCCGCATCTGCAACCAACACGACAGCTCACAGCAATGCCGGATCCTTAACCCACTGAGGGAGGCTAGGGATTGAACCCACATCCTGACAAAGACAACGTCGTGTTCTCAAGCCCCTGAGCCATGGCAGGAATGCTCATTTTAATCCCTATCCTTCTGCGTGAGCATAACAGCTGGCCCGAGATCTCTGAGTCCTTGTAGTGAAACCCTGAACCTCAGGGTGGTTTTGACAACAGGTTTTGGCCACAAACACGCATGACTGATAGAGCTGGGTTGTTGCTCCGGCCTTCCCACCACCTCTCACCACAGCGTTTTGCCACATAAATTCGAACACCTGCACAAGAGCAGGCCAAGTCTGTGCCCTGCCCACCTGACCCTGGGCCCAGCCAGCTGAGGTCAGCAGAGGTCGTACAAAATGAGGCCTTGGGTTGTGAGTTCCCATTGTGATGCAGTAAAAACAAATCTGACTAGTGTCCATGAGGATGTGGGTTTGATCCCTGGTCTCGCTCAGTGGGTCAGGGATCCGGCATTGCCATGAGCTGTGGTGCAGTTGGCAAATGTGGCTCGGATCCTGCACTGCTGTGGCGTAGGCGTAGGCAGCAGCTGTAGCTCCTACTTGACCCTTAGCCTGGGAACTTCCATATGACCCAGGTGTGACCCCCCCAAAAAAAAGGGGGGGTGGGAGTTCCCTGGTGGCATGGTGAGTTAAGGACCTGCCCTTGTCTCTGCAATGGCCCAGGTGGCTGCTGTGGCGTGGGTTCAGTCCCTGGCCCAAGAACATCCACATGCTGCAGTACACCTGGAAGCAAAAAAAGAACCTGGGGTGGAGTCAGCCAGAGAGGGCTCTGGAGGGACCGGACAGGTGAGCCATGGACACAAGGCCGGGCTCCAGGGGGCACAAGGGGCTCCGCCTGATCTGCCTCCTGTTCTCCTGCCCCCAGCTCCAGCCAAAGGGTCGAAGGGTTTCTCCTCGTCTGCCGTGGACCCAGGGAAGCGGGGGAGGGCTCGGAGCCGGTCCAGATGTGTCCCTGAGCCCTGCGGCCGCCATCACACCGGGCCCGAGAGGCAGGCAAGAGGGAGAAAACGCTGCTGCTCAGGAGCCCAGGCCCCTGCAGCCAAGGTGGGTAAGGCCAAGTTCAGCACCGCTGGTGGGCTGAGCTGGGGTGGCCTCTCGCTTCTGTCCCCACTGCCCTCTTAGTCCACGTGACTTCTCTGACCTCCGTCCCTCTCCTCATGCAAGGGCTGTGGGCTGTGGACACTCAGCTGCAGGGAGAGGTGGAGCCCCAAGAACAGAGAGCCCCGGGTGGGTACAGGCCCCGGGAGGGCCATCCGGCCGCACTGCCCCAGTGGCCCACCTGGAGGATCAAGCCCTGACCAGGTGCCCACGGTCATTTCTTTCTTTCTTTCTTTTTTCTTTTCTTTTTTTTTTTTTTTTTTTTTTTTTTTGCTTTTTAGGGCTGCACTCACAGCATATGGAGGTTCCCAGGCTAGGGGTCAAATCAGAACTACAGCTGCCAGCCTACGCCACAGCCACAGCAACACAGGATCCCGACAACATCTGCCACCTACACCACAGCTCATGGCAATGGCAGATCCTTAACCCAAGGAGCGAGGCCAGGGATCGAACCCACATCCTCATGGATACTACTCAGCTGTAACCGCCGAACCACAGCGAGAACTCCCCCAGGGTCATTTCTTGACTAAGTGATCAAAATGCACATTCTGCATTCCTCAGAGCAACTGGGCTCCTGGGCACAGCTCAGAGACCTGTGACACCCAGCGAGAGGCCCAGGCACAGCAGAGAGACCCCGGGCAGAGCCCCTGTGGGCTGCCTCCTTCCTGAGACAGCACCCTGAGCCCTCAGCTCTCTGGGCGGAAGGGTCCATCCCCCGAGTGTCCACAAGGGGACGATGTGGCCCAGCACTTCCAGTGCTGGCCGCTTGGGGATGCGAGCACTGGGCACTGGGGCCAGCCTCCCACCTCCTGGCTGCTCTTGGGCAGCCTGAGCTGCCCTGAGCCCCTCAGCCAACACTCTTCACCCCAAGCTCGTCTCAGAGGTGAAGACACAAACCTGCTCTCCCTGAGCCCCGATGCAGCAGGGGAAGGGTTCGGTTCAGTCCTGTTGACCCAAGCTGCGCTTCAGGAGCTCCCCTCCTGGCTCAGCTGTAATGAGCCCGACTAGCATCCACAAGGACGTGGGTTCAATCCCTGGCCTCACTCAGTGGCTTAAGGATACCGTGTTGCCATGAGTGGTGGTGCAGGTCGCAGACGGGGCTCAGATCCTGCGTTGCTGTGGCTGCGTGCAGGCTGGCAGCTGTGGCTCTGATTTGACCCCTAGCCTGGGAACTTCCATGTGCCACAGGCGCAGCCCTAAAAAAATAAATAAATAATATTTACTTATTTATAAAATAAAATATACATCAGATCATGCCATTCATTCCCCTGCTTAAAATCTGACAGGTGATAGAAGGACTTTAGCTAGATCCTGATCCAAATAATTTGTAAAATAAAAATCTGAAAATGACATTCGAGACAATTAGAAATTTGAACACTAGACTTGAATGGTGTTAAGGAATTATCGTTAAAATTTTCAGGTGCAGCCCTAAAAAAAAAAAGAAAAGAAAAAGTGTGTTTCGATCCAGAAGCATCCACGGCCCAGAGGTGTGCAGACCTTGCTGGGAAAGGTGCCCTCTCTCCCCTGCTTCTCCCTCCACCGGTCTCACGGCTCTGAGGAAGGGAGTCCTGGCCACCGTGCAGGCCGTAAGTCAGCTGGTTGGTGTTGACTGGTTTCCGTGGTGACGACCCTTGTTCTCCCAATTGCAAGCGTCTCCCGCCCTGAACCCCACTCTGCCTTCCTCTGCCTCCGGGCTGCCTACGTGGGAGGGTCCCACATGGCCATCCAGAGCCGGTGCTGTGCTAGCAGACGGCCCTCTGGGGGCCGAGGCCCTGTCCCCAGCTCTGTCATGCTGAGGGCGGATGACACCGCTGGCGTGTGGCCCTGGTGAGGTGGAGACGGCTCAGCAGTGAGCTGGGGTGGACACCGCGGGGGCGCAGAGCCGGGAGGCTGAAGGCCACAGAACGGGGGCTGGCCCCCTCCCCTCTGTGCGGGAGACTCACGCAGAGGGCTGGGGGGGGGCTCCCGCCGTGGGTCGGCGGCAATGAACACAACACAGTGTCCACAAGGACGCGAGTTTAGTCTCTGGCCTCGCTCAGTGAGTTACTGATCCGGTGTTGCCACGAGTTTCGGCACAGGTTGCAGAGACGGCGCGGATTTGGTCGTGCCATGGCTGTGCTGTAGGCTGGCAGCTGCAGCTCTAATTCGACCCCTGGCCCCTGGAACTTACATCTGCTGCAGGTGCGACCCTAAAAAGCAAAAAAACAAAAAAAGTTTCTAAGCCTTCCTATGGGAGCAGGGGGATCCGCACGGCCCTGCCGAGCGCCAAGAGCCTCAGGCCGCCCTTCCAGCCCTGCCAGCGGTGACTTCCCAGGGGTCATCAGGGCAGGGTTGTTGGGGTCCCAAGGGCCGGAGGAAGAAGTGAGGACCCCAGCAGGGGCCCTGGCAGGCGGGGCACCCTTGGCAAGCTCTAGCGGTGTGCGGGTAGGGGCACGGCCTCCGAGGATGGGCAGGGCAGGAAACCATGCCGCTGTCGGGGGAGCCCTGACAAACCTCTGCCCTTTCTGGCCTCAGTGTTTGCATCTGTTCAGTGGAGAGAAGCCGTGGGCAGCCTGCTTGTATAGTTCATTAAACACGTTAGTACCGAGCGCCCACCCTGTGGCTTGTGATCCCCGTCCCCAGAGAGGCCTTCCACCTGGCGTGACGGCGCCCACCAGAGCCCGGGCTCACGGTCCCCGGGCTCCACGGTGAGGGTAGCGGTTGGGCCTTTGGTGCCACAGTTCCTCCTTGGAGCCATTTTCCTCCTCCCAGGAGCCACCCACCCACCCACACCAGGGAGGGTCTGTATTTCTTTCCCAGACAGAGCTCCTTCTTGGCTATCGGGCAGGGTATTGGCTGGTATTTAAGATGTCAACTAGAGTTCGCTTCGTGGCACAGCGGAAACGAATCTGACTGGGAACTATGAGGTTGCGTGTTCGATCCCTGGCCTTGCCGTGAGATGTGATGTAGGTCGCAGACACAGCTCGGATCCTGTGTTGCTGTGGCTGTGGCGAAGGACAGTAGCTACAACTCCGATTAGACCCCTAGCCTGGGAACCTCCATATGCCGCGGGTGCAGCCCTAGAAAAGGCAAAAAGACAAAAAAAAAAAAGAGATAACGGATAACGGAGCCGTTATCTGTCAACACAGGTGGTGAGTGACAGCAAAATGTTATCTTTAAGATGTTTGATGTTGAAGCTTAATGCTGATTGGAGTTATTTATAACAAAGAGCTCTTTTTTTTTTCGTCTTTGGTCATTTTAGGGCTGCACCCACAGCATATTGAGGTTCCCAGGCTAGCGGTCAAGTTGGAGCTACAGCTGCCGGCCTATACCACAGCCACAGCAACACCAGATCCAAGCCATGTCTGCGACCTACACCACAGCTCACAGCAACGCCGGATCCTTAACCCACTGAGTGAGGCCAGGGATCGAACCCGCTACCTCATGGTTCCTAGTCAGATTCGTTTCCGCTGAGCCACGACAATAACTCCTACAAAGAAATTTTTTTTTTTTAATTTTTTTGCCTTTTGTCATTTTATGGCCGCGGGTTTATGGCTGCACCCGCGGCATGTGGAGATTCCCAGGCTAGGGGTCTAATCGGAGCTGTGGCCACTGGCCTGCGCCGCAGCCACAGCAACGCAGGATCCGAGCCGCGTCTGCAACCTACACCACAGCTCACGGCAATGCCGGATCGTTAACCCACTGAGCAAGGGCAGGGATCGAACCCGCAACCTCATGGTTCCTAGTCGGATTCGTTAACCACTGCGCCACGACGG
>PVHT021183717.1:359482-404779 GCA_004024745.2 Catagonus wagneri
AGGCGGGGGTGGGCGGGTTCGGGGTCGCCGGGGAGACAGAGGGAGCGAGTCCGGGAGAGCGGGGCGGGGCAGGAGCCTGTGGGAGGGCGGGGCCAGACAGAAGGGGCGGGACCCAGCTCGGGGAGGGATCCAGCTCCTGGCTACCGCCCGGCGGCCGGGAACGCCGGGGAGCCGAGGCGGGAGCCGCAGCCGGACGCAGGCCCGGGACGCGGGCTGGGAGCAGAGCCTCGCCAGGTGAGGCAGGGCGGCCGGGCACGGACGGGAGGGGCGCGGTCGCGTCCGCCAGGCTGGCCGGAATCCCAGGCGCTAGAGTCCTCGCTGTAGGACGCGCGAGGCAGTCAGCTCCAGCGCGCGCCCAGGCTGGCAGCACCACTGCCTGAAGTGAGCGGGTTCGAGGTGTGCCTGGGGTGCACCCTGGAGGCCTAGGGGAGGGGGGCAGTGGCGTTGCATCTGTTCCGCGTTCCCCGTCCCACCCCGTCCCTCTAGCCCCCGCTTCCCTAGGGCCCTGGGGCTCGCAGACAGCCGCCGGCCCCCTTACACGATCTCTACGACCCGGCCTCCGAAGGCCCAGGCCCGGAATTTGCCTCCACCTCCTCCCGGTAATGCAGACTTTCCTTCCCTCTGCCCGTGCGCCGCGGAGGGTGGAGAAAAGCTGCCTGTTGGAGCTGATTCACACTGAAGTGGGAGTGACTGATAGCCCCGTGGCCCTGCGGGTGTCTGCGACTCTTGTTCTGGGGAACAGTGAGTGTCTGGGGGTTGGCGACAGCCTTCCTTCCACAGGTGGGCCTGGCCCCTCCCAGCAGCCCAGCTCTTTCCTGCTGCTCCTGGCCTCCCCGTCCCCTGGCGAAGTTTGATAGTCACTCTGGCTGGGGTTTCTGAGCTGGCTTGACTGTTGCAGCAGCGTGGGAGCCAGAGCCCGCTCCCTCTGCCGCTCCGCGGGACCCTGAGCGCCTCCCGCCCTCCCTCAGTGCCTCAGTTTGCCGGTCTGTCAGCACTGCTGACTTCTGTACTCGCTGGTCAGGTGGCCATGCTGAGTAAAGTGCCCCTTATAAATGCTCTTGGCCTGAGTTGGGTCCATGTGGGACCTCCGGGATTGCCGTGTGGACGACATGCGTGTTATCTTGATGCTGACACATGAAACCAGGCTCCAGCACAGAAGGGGGCTCAGGAAATGTTGCTTGCCATAGTGATGATAAAATGTGAGAATTTTGAGGACAGTCTGATGACCAAGGGCCATGGTGAGTTCTGCAGTAGGGGTAGCTTCTGGGTTTAAGTATAGCCCAGCACAGGAGTTCCCGTCGTGGCGCAGTGGTTAATGAATCTGACTAGGAACCATGAGGTTGCGGGTTCAATCCCTGGCCTCGCTCAGTAGGTTAACGATCCTGTGTTGCCGTGAGCTGTGGTGTAGTTTGCAGACGCAGCTCGGATCTGGCAGTGCTATGGCGTTGCTATGGTTGTGGCAGCTATAGCTCTGATTCAACACCTAGCCTGGGAAAGTCCATATGCCGTGGGTGCGGCCCTACAAAAAAAAAAAGGTCTAGCTCAGCACTGGCGCAGTGTGGCCCCCCGTGGTCCTGGCTCTGTGGGACCAGAGGAGGGGGCCTGGGCTCCATTACCTGCAGGCTCTCCTCTCGCTGTGACCTGTACCCAGGACACCCCTGCAGAGGGCCCTCCAGGAGCTAGGGCTCCACTCCAGGTGGGCCAGGGGCCAGGATGGGGCTCCAAGGAGTGAGGACTCTGTCCAGTCCCCTTTCCTTGCACCCTGACTCCGCCACTTGGCTCTGTGTCCCATTTTGGCCTCCATGCGGGAAGACTGCAGGCGTGCAGAGAGACCCTGCAGCACATCCTCGGTCCCAGAGGGGCTGGGTCCTGGCGTTGAATCTGGCTGCCACCACTTACCAGCCCTGTGATCTTAGGTGGCCGTGAACGCCCAGGGGCAGGTGGTGGCACATGGTTGGCGTTCAGTGACAGTGAGCTGCTGAGGGTGCTTCTCCTGGCCCTGAGGGCTGAATGGCAGGGATGGCTGGACCTCCTCTGCTTGGGAGTGGGGGGTGGGCCTGGGCCTGGAGAGGCCTGGGGCAAAGGGCAGGCTCCCAAAGGGCAGACTCCTGAGGCCTGAGTCTCTCAGGAGTGGTCAGGCTTAGGGACCTGGGTCCTCCTGGCTTCTGTCCTTGAAGCTCTATCATGGGACACCGGCCCTCTTCTCCCTGGCTGGCTAGTAGGTGGCCTCAGGAGTTCCTGTTGTGCCTCAGCGGGTAATGAACTTGACTAGTATGCATGAGGATGCCAGTTCGATCCCCGGCCTCCTTCAGTGGGTTGGAGATCCAGTGTTGCCATGAGTTGTGGTGTAGGTCACAGTCGCAGCTCGGATCCCGTGTTGCTGTGGCTGTGGCTGTGGCATAGGCAGGCAGCTGTAGCTCTGATTCGACCCCTAGCCTGGGAACTTTCATATGCCACAGGTGTGGCCCTAAAAAGCAGGAAACAAAAAAGTAGGCAGGCTCCGTAAGTCCTGGGGAGACACATATGTGGTTCTTTAATGATCCCAGGTAGCGTGGCCAGCACTAGGTAACCTGACCAGGGGAGGTGGGCTACAGGTGGCCGGTGAATGCAGGGCTGGTGGTCCGGAGGAGGGCTGTCTGAGCCATGCGGATGGACGTGAAGGCAGGAACAGACTGAGCCAAAGGCTGGCAGGGGGAAGGGTAGCCGACCAGTTTGACCAGAGTGGCCTGGTGTGCACAGGATGTGGTGAAGGGGTGGACAGGCGTGTGGGTGAAAATGGAGGGGGGCTGGGAGGCAGGGCGAGGGGGGCTGCCTCACGTAGGTGACCTGTCTCTGAAAGGCCTCTGGTGGCCCTGCAGTCATCCAAGGGCTGGGGACCTAAGTCCCAGAAGGGGACCATTCTGGGTTCCGCAGCCTCAGGCAGGCAGGCCCAGCAGCCATTTGGTCATCCTCCTCACTGTCCATGGGCCTGGGCACTGGAGAGCAGCCAGGGCGATGCCCAGAGACGTGGAGCTGCCTCTCGGGGGCCTGAGCCCCCCCTCCCCGCTCCAGTGAGCCACACTTCCTGACTCTCAGGTGATGGAAGCCGCAGCTCTGGGCCACAGGGACAGGTCTGCGCTGGGGGGCCAGGCTCCTGAGCTGCACCTGAACTCCAGGAGCCATCCAAGTGAAGTGCAAGCCCAGCCTGGGCCCTCGTCGAGGAGGGGGTCTCATGGTGCTTGAACCGGAGACGCCAAGGGCCCCCACCTCCCTTCTTCTCCCGCAGCAGCAGGATTTCTGAGTCCAGCTCTGCGGCCACCTGCAGGTGGGCCCCTGCCCCCTTGGTCACGAACCGCGCTGGAACCTGCTGGTAGGACGGTGCTTCTTTCACTCCTGACCCCAAGGTCCAGAGGTGCCTGACCCTTGGCCCACGTGGCTGGCTAGCCACGGCCTTCCCAGCTGGTCTCCTGGAAGGGTGTGGCCTCAATCGCCTGAGGCAGTGGCCTGGGGAGGTCACTGGGGCCCGAGGGCTGGCCAGGCACCCTCGCGGTATCCCTACCCTGTTCCCCGCAGCTGCACTCCGATTCCGAGAAGTGCCCTCTGCTTCCTTGTGAATCAGATGTTTATTGTGTGCTGGCTGAGGCCAGGGTGGGGGCGGCCTACTGCCAAGCTCGCTTGTTCCAGGCCACTGGGTGGGGTGTGGGGTGTCTGCTTGCTGGAGCCTGCAGAGGGAGGGGAGGTCCCTGCGCCCAGGGTGCGCCAGGGTGACGGGTGACAGCCTCGAGGTGGCGCCACGCATGCTGGGACAAGGGTGGGCTCCCCGTGGCTGAGAGCTGAGCCAGGCTAGGGAAGGCTTCCAGGGGCTTCTGGGAGCCAGCACAGCACCCGGCCCAGGAAGCAGAGGGGAACCGCCTTCCCTCGCTGGAGCAGCCTGGGCCCCCTTCGTGTCCAGTGACTCTGCGGACTTCAGGTCCCTCCTGTGAAATGGGGTTAAAGCTAAGTCACAGTACCCTCTGGAAAGCTAAGTGAGATGTGGAGAAGCCCACACTGTGGGATCTCCAGCCCTGCGGGGGGCCCCGTCAAGGCCACACCCTCGGACCCAAGCTGGGGCCTCCCTGCCCTTGACCCTGCACTTAACCCTGCACAGACCCTGCAGCTCCATTTGGCAGATTTCCTCTAGCCTTGCCCGAGGGGGTGTTGTAACCCCCGGCAGCCTGTGGCTTTAGAGAATGGGGCCACGCCCCCGGTGGCCCCGCCCACAGCCCTGGGCCAGGGAGGAGCCAGCCTGACCCCACCCCTCACTGCTGGCTGCCCCGGCTGGATGAGGAGAGGTCTGGGGTTGACTTACCAGCGGTGGCTTGGCTCCAGAGCCCCGGGGGCAGGGGCAGCACCCGCAGTCCACTCAGGGCCCTGGCCAGGGGCTCGGCCTTTGCCAGTCCTCCCTGCCCCCGCCCCGGGGCAGTGGCGCATCCCCTTCAGGGAGCTGCTGCCCTCAGGCCCCCACTCCTCTCCTCACGCAGGGTGTCCTGTGTACCAGCCCCTGGGCCAGGCGTGGACAGGTAGCAGGTCAGCTCTCTGCCCCAGAAACGGTTTCATAAACGGCATAGGTGCCTGTCCTGCTTGGTGCTCAGGGACCTTGCTGGGCCCTGTCCTCCCTGTAAGCCCTCAGCCTGTGCCCCGTTCCCCCATCCGCTTCTCCGTGCCCACCCGGGAGCTCGTGAAGGACGGGGTCCGCGGTCCCCTGCTGAGCATCGCAAGAGCTCCTGCAGACGCAGAGCCCAGAAGCCCTGCCCGCTGCAGGCAGGTATGTTCAGCTCCCCGTCAGCGCCAGAGGGCAGTTTCCCATCAGATCCCGGCGGGCGGTTGTGCTGCGGCCTCGCTCAAACCTCCTCAGGCTGCCATCCAGCCACCCCCTTCCCTGGTCCTGGGGTGCAGCTGCCGCAGCGCTCAGCGGTCCCCACTGCGGCCGCGTGGTCTCAGGAGCCCCCGATTGGTTCCGACGGGGAGAGGGAGTCAGGGAGTCCGTGGCGCCCCACCCTCGGGCCCCATTCCTTTCTCGGTGGCTGTTCCTTCCTGGAGACACATGCTGGGGCCTGGGCTGGGATCAGCCTGGGCTCCCCTGAGCCACCGGCCACAGCGGGGACCTCATCTTTGAGTCCCAGAGAGCCGGTTCCGGGGGTGGGGGCCCAGCAAGGTTAGACGTGCAGCCAGCAGGAGAGCGGTGGGGAAGGACCAGGCAGGCGGGGCTGGGAGCCCCGCGTGGACGAGCGGGGGGAGCACCCCAGGCTGGAGCAGGGAGGACGTCCCGGACCCAGCCCTCGCCTTGTCTCCCGAGGACTGCCCGCCCCCGCCCCAGCTGCTTCCCTCCTCCTACCTGAGGCCAGAGAAGGAAGGCCCTCCCCCAGCGGGCACGGAGCCCCCGCGCGCCCTCTGGCCCGTCATCAGCTGGGTTTGAGGATGGAGAGGCTGCCTCTCTGCCCGTCAGCACAGGACGAGCGGTGGCTTCCCACGTGGCCCTAAACCTCCAGGAGTGCGCGGTGGCCAGCGGGCGCCGGGCGGGCTCCTCGGGAGCCACCCGGCTGTGGGCTGGATGCGGCAGAGGGCCTCAGCCCCCGAGGTCGGTGCCGGCCCCCTGCGGCCCCCTGCTTGGGGCTGGAGCTGTCCCCCAACCCTGTCCCAGGACCTCACTGGTGCCGTCTGCGCCCGCACCCCCCACCCCCACAAGGCCCTGCCCCCACCTCCCGGCTTCCCCAGAATCCCACCCAAGGGGAAGGACGTGCTGCTCCGGGGGACCCCACCCCCACACTTTGCTGCCTGTCGTGGACCAGGGCTGGGGCCCCCAGGGCTGGCTCCTTGCCACACAGGGTAGCTGCTCAGGGGAGGCCCTGGGGCAGAAGACTCTGGAATAAGGTCCCTTCGGGGCCTCACCGGGACTGGCCTGCCAGAGGAGGCTGTCAGGGGAGCCCCACGCTGGGCGCAGGCCCGGGTTCTGGCCCGGTTCAGCGGCCCTGGTGTCCACTTGCTATAAAACGGAGCGAGGGTGGAGCCCGTCTCTGAGACCCCGGCCGTCTGGGGTCCCTGGGCCCCGGCCCGGGTTTGCCACCTGGGATGGGAGCTCTCTGAGATCAGCCTTCCCTCTGATGTGACCGGGAGGATGAAGTACTGTGGTCAGTGGTGACTGAGCCGGCTCCGGGGACAGGAAGTCTCTGGGGAAGGAAGAAGGTTGAGAAAGTGGCCCCCCGCCCCTGCCTCTGCAGATCTAGGAGGCCCTGCCTCAGGCCCAGGGTTCCTGCCAGCCGAGCGCCCAGGGCCAGCTGTTCCAGGGCCGAGGCCATGGAAGCAGGAGGGGATGGCCCACCCCAGGGGCCTCCGTGTTGGCTCCCCCACTGCCTGGAGGACCTGCGGCCCCCCCACCCCTGGGACTGGGTCAGGGCTGGCTGTGGGGACAGGTGCAGCCAGTGAAGCAACAGGCACCGTGCTGGCCCTTCCAGCAGCGAGAATAGTGTAGGAGGTGCCATTTGGGGCACCGAGGTGGGCCTCCTGGGGGTGGAACAGGGCGGGACCCGGCCGAGGGCTCTGGCCGCGTGCCGGCCTGGAGGCTCTGAAAGGGAGGCAGAGAGAGGGAAGGCAGAGGGCCCTCTCCTGTCGGCAGAGTTCGGGCCTGAGGGCGTGGGAGCCGTTTCCTAGCAGGGTCTCGTTTGTGCTTTCAAAGCTCACCCTGGGGTCTTGAGATGCCCCCGGCCCCGGCACCCCCACATCGGTGGCTGCGATGAGGCCAGGGCGAAAGCAGAGGTCTGGGACCTGCCCGAGGGCCAGCTGTGGTGGGGGCAGCGGTTTGGGAGACCCGGCAGAGTCGGTGACCAGCACCGAGGGCCCCTGGCAGAGGGGAAGGCAGGCCTGCCGAGGCCAGGGTCAGGCTCTGGTCCCGACTTGCCCGCCGACACCCCGCCCCACCCCCATCCTCTTTGCTGGCTTCTCTGGCTGACGGTGGTGTGACCCTGTGTCTGGCTTCCTGGGGAGGGGAAGGGTGTCCTTGGGGTGCCGCTGAGCCTTGGCTCTCCCCCTCCTCCCCGCAGCGCCGGCTGCCCCAGCCAGTCAGCAAGTCCCCAGTGAGGAGAAAGCCTTAGGGCTGGCACTTGGGAGCCTGGTCCCCGGCTCTGCTGACCATCAGAAGCCACCTTGCCTCTGGGAGGGAGCCTCTGTTGGCCGAGGTTAGATGAGCGTTTGCTTCGTCCTAGGGGCAGGTGGCAGGGCCAGCCGGGCCTGTTCCTGTGGGGATCCGGTGAGGCTTGCTAAGGCTGCTGTGGGTGGCGGGTAAGAGCTCAGGTCGCGGCGGCTGGGGCCCTGACTGGAGCTGTCCACCCTCCGAGGTCCAGGCCTGGAGTCCCCAGGGCACTCTCCCCCAGCCCCACACTGGGCTCTGGGGACCCGCGAGGGCCACCCTCCTGCCCTGACTGTGCGGCCTCAGGGTGTCTGCAGGTGACCTGAACCTGCCAGATGGGGGCAGTGGGAGGCGGTCACTCGTCGTCGTGGTCCAACGCCGGGGGCAGAGGCCTCGAACCTGAGGCTGAGTGCAGTCGCCTTTGAGAGTCACCTCAGCTGTGGCGGGAAGAGCGGATTCGTGGGGGCTGGGGTGCGGGGTGCCCCAGGACCACCGGCCCTGGGCAGGGGACAGTGCACAGGACGGCGGAGTGGCTGGAGGGAGAGGCCTCCCGCCCCCTGTCCTGTCTGTCAAGGCTGCCCAGGGGGGCCGGGGGCCGGGCCTGCCGCCAGCCCCCTCGCCCCACTGGGCCTCCAAACAGTGGGGCAGTGTGAGGGCGGCTGGGAACGGCGAGGCCAGCCAGGCCCCCCGCGGCCGTGCTGAGGGGCTCGGACAGAAGCCAGTGGCCATGAGTCATCGGCCCAGCCCGGGCCCGGGCTTCCCAGGCCAAGAAGGAAGAGCCGTTCTCAGTTCCCCAGCCCCGGAACTGGGGTCGGCCTGCGCCACCTTCTTCTTTGGCCCCTGTCCGTGCTTCCTGCGTCCTCTCTCCGGCCTCCTCCCTCCCGGGCCTGCCTGACCCCCAGCCTGGGCACGGCCACAGACCCAGCCTGGGCACGGCTGTGGTCGCTCCCCCAGGACCGCGGCAGCCGGGCAGGGGGACCCCAGGACGTGGCCAGTGAGTGGGCAGGACCAGGCCCAAACATGAGACCTCCTGGGGTGAGTCTCAGTTTTATCAAGGAATAAAAGGTGACCAAAAGCAGAAAACAGCACAATGAAATTAAAAACTCAGAGTAAAAATTAATTGATAGCATCAGAAAAATATTTGAAAATTGCTTAAAAATATTAATATCAGGGCTAAAGGGATAAAAGTAAATGCATTAGAACTGATGAGAGACCAGAGTTCCCATCGTGGCTCAGCAGAAACGAATCTGCCTAGCATCCATGAGGACGCAGGTTCAATCCCTGGCCTCACTCGGTGAGTTAAGGATCTGGCGTTGCTGTGAGCTGTGGTGCAGGTCGCCGACGCGACTCCGATCCCGCGTTGCTGTGGCTGTGGCGAAGGCTGGCCGCTACAGCTCCGATTTAACCGCTAGCCTGGGAACCTCCATGTACCGCGGGCGTGGCTGTTAAAAAAAAAATACAAAAAAAAACCCCAACAAGAGACCGAACCCTAAAATACTGAAGCGAAAAGAAGGCGGGAAGCGGCCTTGTGGTGGACTCGGCCTTGATAGGTTCCGGCCTGCGGCAGGGTGGGCAGACGGCAAGCCCGGTTCCTGGACTAACGACGGTCCAGGGACCCCCAGAGGTGTGTCCTAGAGCGGAGCCCAGCTTGGGGCCGCACCTCATGCCCGCGGCTCTGGTGCCCTTGGGCCTGACCCCCGAGCCCTGACGTGGTGAATGCTGTAAGGGACCCAAAGCTCTATGGTTCCTGCGGTCTGAGGAGGCCGCCGTGGCACGAACGGTCCTAAAGAGATGAGTAATGGAACAGATACTCCTGTGGTCAAAGCCAGCGTCCCTGGTGGCCCACTCTGGGTGTTCTGGCAGGTGGTTGCCTGTGTGCAGCTGCCCTGGCCTGCCACTGGCAGATAGCAAGTGTCCCTGCAGTGTGCCTGTCACGGTCACCCTCCGGCCTCCACGCTGGGCTCCTGCAAAGGGCAGTGGGGGCCGGACCTCCCTGGCTGCCTCCGCTGCCTTAACGCCGGCGTGGCTTTTGAATCCCCCCCGTGTTCCCCTGTCGTCATCCTGCCCTGGTGTCAGGGTCTGGGCTGGGCGGGGTGCCCTCCACCCGCAAAGGCCCTGGGACCCAGCGCTGGGCCAGCTGTCTGCAGCGGGGTCCCTGGGACCTGCTCCTCTGGTCCTCAGGGTGCTCTGACCAGCAAGCCCAGCGTGGGAATGAGTGAAGCGATTCTTTGCTTCTGGGGCCACACCTGTGGCATGCGGAGGTTCCCAGGCTAGGGGTCCGGTCAGAGCTACAGCCGCCGGCCTACACCACAGCCACAGCAACGCGGGATCCGAGCCGCGTCTGCGACCTACACCACAGCTCACGGCAACGCCGGATCCTTAACCCACTGAGCGTCCTCATGGATCCTGAGCCGTGAAGGGAACTCCCGAGTGAAGTGACTTATACCAGGTCCCCAGTGCAAAGATGTGAAGCTGGGACTGAAGCCCAGGCCTGACTGGTGCCATCTGCGCTCAGCTGGGCGCGTGGCCCTGACAAGTGGCTCTGGACTGGACCTGTCTCTGCCCCTCCTGTCTGAAAGTGTGTGCCTCCTCTCAGCCCAGCCCCAGGCCCTTTGCACAAGCTCTTTCCTGTCCGAGACACTTCCCATGCGGTTATCTTGCTTGGCTCTGGCATGTGGACACCGGCTGATGCGTCACCATGTCTGGGTTGTCACAAGGATGTGAGTCACGTGCCTGCCTCCCCGGCATGTTGGGAGCCCGGCTGGAGGGCAAGGCCAGCGTGGGTCGGTGGGGAAGGGTCCGGTGTGTGCCGGCAGGTGGCAACGCTCTGACTGCCTCCCCCACCGCAGTACCAGGAACTGGCAGCGGTGAGCAGGGCTCCGGGTGCGGCTTGCGGCCAGGAGAGTCTGTCTCCTGACCAAACTTCCCCGGGGCTCTGGACACAACATAGAAGCAGACTGGATTCACAAGGACAGGCTGGCTGGTGCCTGCGTCCCCCACACGGTGTGACCCACCCTGTGGGCCCCGGCTTTCTGCGCATGGCCCGGGGCCCTCCTCCGGCTCCCCTCTGGGCGGGTGGCTTCCCCACAACTTGGGAGCCAGCATCTTCCCTGAGGGCGGGTCCTGGGGCTCCTTCCCCTTAGGGGCCTTAGATCAGGCGTGGTAGGAAATGCCAGGGTTCCTGGTGTGGGCGCAGCGGCCCGGCTCTGGGCCACACAGGCAGTGCTGGCTAGGTGGCCGCGGCTGCAGCCCACTCGACCTCACTTCCTCATCGGGAGAGCAGGGACTGACGCCTTGGCACCGGGTGGACACCCCCGGGGGGGGGGGCTCCCTGCCCCTGCCCTGGCCGGTTGTCTTGGCCCTCCTGTCACAAGCAAGCAGGAAAGCGGCCCCAGCCTCTACGACCCCCCGGCTTAACTTAAGCAAGTGGGGAGTCGGTCCCCACACGCTGTGCAGGAAGGCCGGGTGGCGGGGAGCCTGTGCTCTGAGGAAGCCACGGTGACGTGACCCAAGGGGCCTGCCCAGCGGCCTCTGGGAAGGGGTGGAGCAGGCTGGATTTGGGGAAGTCCTGCCCTCTGGGTTCCTTGTCTGCCGGGAGTCAGCCTGCCTCTGACCTCAGAGCAGACGGCCTCTGTCCTTCTGGGCAGCCTGACCAGGGGCTCAGCGGATTCCTGCCCGGCCACACCCCTTTGGCCCCGGAGGGTGGGCAGCAGTGTGGGGCAGCCTGGTCTGCCTGGGAGTGCACCCCCTGGGTGCACGAGGTGTGAGGCAGCGTTGTCCAGGCCCCACACCTGCTCCGCCGATGGTGGTTGCTGGTCTTGTTTGTGGACAAGGACACTGAGGCCAGGAGAGGTCTAGTGGCCGATTGAGGTCACTCCAGGAATGTGCAGGCCTTGCTCAGTGGGCGCTGGAGCCCCCGCACTAGGCATCCATCACTGCAGCCAGAGGCTCCCCCAGGGATGGAGAAGTGGGGCTGATAAGACGAATGGTTTAATTCAGCAAGTGAGCTCCATCGCTGGACCCCATGCAGAGCAGGGAGTGTCTGGCTAATAGGGTGGGATCTGTTCATGCTGCAGGAGGAAGTGCCCAGTGCCAGCTTCATGCTGGGCCCACTGCAGGGACGGAGACCTGGAATGGCTGTCCCCCGGAGCTCTGTGGCATGGAGGGGCTGCCAGCAAACCGAAAATGCGGTCGTCAGCGTGCAGGAGGGGCACGAAGGGGGTGGAGCCTCTCCGTGGAGCCGGGAGGGGGTCCCGCGTGTGGGCAGAGCCTGGGCTGGCACAGGGCAGGGCTGTGTGCCGGGGTGGGTCTGGGGGTGGGACGGAGCGGGCAGGACCGGGGCCAAGGAAAAGGGAGACGTTGCTCCAGACCGCGCACACTGCCAGGCAAAGACATCTGCCCCATGGGGGTGGAATTTCCAGCCCGGGGAACGTGGCTCGGAACAGGGCCCGCGGTGGGCAGGGAGGCCGGAAAGCCCGGGGGTCCAGACCCGCAGGGGCAGCGAGGGAGAGTGCTGCCTGGCTTTGAGCAGGGGCGGTGTAAGAGGACGGTCTCCCTGGCAGGGCCTTGATGACCGTGTGGCCGCCAGAACCCCTGGTGGCCCTCAGGACAGCCCCCCACAGGAGCTGTGAGTCCGGTGTTCACGTGAGGGAACGGGCTCAGAGTGCACCAGGGCCTGAGCCAGTCCCGTCCCGACGGGAGCCTGTGCTGCGAGCACTGCTGTACTGTCACTGCGCCGTCTTGCCCGCAAGGTCAGGTGATCGGGAGCATCTGAAGGGGAGCCCGGGGCGGGGGGCAGTGCCCCCGGCCCATGCAGGGCCTGTGGCCCCGGGGCACCCATGCTGGCGGCCGTGAGCCTCTCCAGGCCAGGCGGGGTGGGGCTGGCAAGAGGGGCGGGCCGCGTCCACGGACAGGGGGCCAGGAACGTGTGGGTGGACCT
The DNA here is from genome assembly GCA_004024745.2 of Catagonus wagneri. Lineage (NCBI taxonomy): Eukaryota > Metazoa > Chordata > Mammalia > Artiodactyla > Tayassuidae > Catagonus > Catagonus wagneri. The sequence goes on from PVHT021183717.1 coordinate 371,563, forward strand.
GCCCGCACGTCACACTCTGGAGCGTTTTTTCTCAAGCAATTAAAAGATGGAAACTTGTCAGCGTCATGATGAACTGAAGTGTGAATCCTGAAACGCCTCTGCCAGCTTGTGGTCTGAGACGAGAGTGATGATGACAACCTGTGCTTCCCCCGGGCCCTCCCACCCCTCACCACGGACCCTGCCCCGGGCCCAGAGCCCTGCCTTCCCCGGGCTGCGTGCCTGGCGCCTGGCGCGGGCCCCTGGGTGCCCCCCTGAGCCCCGGCTGCGCCCCGCATGCTCAGCCCACCCTCAGCCCCGGCCCTGGAGAGACGCTGCCCAGATGGGAAGGTCTGCTGGAGGCCAATGCCAGGCCCGGAGAAGAAGGCCCTGCGGGCCCGTGGCCTGGGACCCCCAGGGGTGTGCGTGCGTTGTGAGTCCTCCACAGGGACTGAGTGCTCCAGCGTGGAAACTGCACATCTGCTCCCCTTGGCTGTCACCGCGGAAGGCCCCGTGTGGGCCTCTTTCTGCGCCTCCTCCGACTCCCTCCCACCTCCACCCCGGCAGCCCTGCAAAGCGCCTGGCTCTCTCCTAGGCCCCAGCACACTGCGTCTTCTGGGGACGCCGGCCTGCCCTGTTTCGCGATGAGCAGACCCAGCGCTACCCAGAGCCGCCGGCGCTGGCTTACTGTGCCAGGCAGGCGTCCTGGGGTGACGGGACTTCGCTGTGGCTGCTGGACATCAGTTCTTGTTGGGGTCAGACCAGCTCCGAGTCGCAGTCCTTCCCTCGGGCTCTGCGGGACGTCCAGGCGTGGCCGCCACAACCAGATCAGGGGGAGATGGGGCGCTGAAACCATCTGTCTCTTGGCCCCTCCTGTGGGGTGGGCACTGACATGGGCTCTGGGGATTCGTGGGGACCAGGCCCACGGGGATGCTGGGGGCACACATGTGACAGTCTCGTGGGCAAGGCTGTGCCACTGACTTGGAGATTCCGGAGAAGGGGAGAGGTTCCGGTCGGCTCTGTTCTCAGAGGACGCGGGAGCACTTACTGGAGAGGATATGGGTGGAGGTGGAGGAGACCGGTGCGTACTGGGGACGGGGCACAGTGGGGTGGTGTGACAGGCCCAGAGTCGAGGGCCCGGGGCAGTGAGCAGACGCCAGACACTCAGCCAGGGAACCAGCCTGGCCTCTGCGTCCTGGTGGAAAGGGCTTGACAGAGGCAGGAGGTGGACCCAGCAAGTCTCGTGGGTGTGGACCGGGTGTGGCCTCTGCCCTGCCCACCGTGGGGGGAGGTGGGGAGCCAGGCCTGCGCGAGGCCGTGGGTGTCCAGGGAGCTCAGAGCCGGCCTCACCCTGCAGGCGGTGGGCCCGGGACTTGACCCCGAGGGCGGTGCGTCTGGCTCTCTGTGGAAGGTTTCCCACGGCTGCCTGACAAAGCACCCATGCTGGCGACTGGAAAAAACCAGAAACGTATTCTCCCAGTCCTGGGCCAGACTCCAGAATCGAGGTGTCCCAGGGCCGCGCCGCCTGCAGACTCTCTCGAAGGCTCCTTTCTGCTCCCTTGCCTCGTCCAGCTTCCGGTCGATGCCAGCAGCCCTGGGCTTCCTGGTTTATGGCCACACCCCTCCAATCTCTGTTTTCACCCTGCCTTTCTCTTTCTTTCTATGTTTAAGTTTAAAGCACATAGCACTATGGCTTGATTTGCATACATTGTGAAATGATTGACAGAATGGGTTCAGCTAACACCCGTCTTTCATACAGACACCATAAAAAGCAAAGAGGGAGTTCCCCTCTTGGCTCAGGGGAAACGAATCCGACTAGGAACCACGAGGACGTGGGTTCGATCCCTGGCCTCTCTCAGTGGGTTAAGGATCCGGCGTTGCCATGAGCTGCAGTGTAGGTCGCAGACGCGGCTCTGGTCTGGTGTTGCTGTGGCTGTGGCGTAGGCCGGCAGTTGTAGCTCTGATTCGACCACTAGCCTGGGAACTTCCATATGCCACTGGCTCAGCCCTAAAAAGACAAAACGAAACAACAGACAAACAAAAGGCTGCTTGTTGGATTTAGGACCCATGTGCCTAATCCAAGATGAGAGCCTTAATTCCATAGGCAAAGACCCTTTTCCCAGATGAGGTCGTGACCATAGTTCCCGGGGACTAGGACTTAGACCTTTGTGCCTGGGCCCCATTCAGCCCACTGTCCTGGGCGGGACCCTGTCTCTGTGCCACCCACTCCCTTTGCCCAGCTGGATGGTGCCCAGGACCGAGCTCCCGGAATCCTCGCAGCCCTGTGCAGGAAGGCAGGTTACAGCTCCGGGGAGAGAGCCTCTGAGAGGGGAGGGGCTGGGGCCCGGGAGGTTGGGGACCGAGTAGGTGGGTCCTGGGTTGCCTGGAGGTGGCCCTAGCCCTTTCCGAGGGACTGAAGCAAAGCGTCTTATTTTGAGACCTTGAGGTTTTCACCAGTGGAGGTGCCAGCCACCCTTCCTTGGGCCCAGGGCCCTCCCTGAGCCTGGCAGGCCCTCCTTGGCACTAAGGCGACAGGCAGGAGCCAGGCTGGACCCCAGGGCCCTGGTCGACTGCGGAGGGGCCAGGGCTGGGTTCCCAGGAGTGTGGTTCTAGTCCCCACACCTCTGTTCCCTGGCCACCAGCCTGTCCAGTGTGCTCTTTGGACCCCGGTGTCTTCACGGCCAGTGCAGGGGAGGGGCTGTGGGCACCACGACTGCAGGCTCCGTGGCTCTGCACACGTGGCATCTTCCTCACTCCGGAGCAGCCTGAGGGCCCTGGGAACCCAGAAGGCTCTCCCTCCCTCTTTTTCAGGCTGACTCTTGGCCCCTGCCCTGCCCTGCTGGCTCGCTCCACCCACCCTGGTAAGTGTCCTGTATCTGGCATGGTGGGTGGTCCCCAGGCCTGGAACATTGAGGCAGCCGCCCTGGGGGCCGAGGGAGAGGGCGGTGGAAGACTGGGGAGGACCCCGGCCCCAGCCCCGCCCACTGCTGGGACGCTGGTGTGGGGGCCCTCCGCAGTTGTTCCCATCACAGTAAGAAGGCTCGGGGAACTCCCACATCGGAGGAGGCCCTGGACGTCCTCTTTCTGGAACAGTGTTCTTCGCTGCAGAGATGAAGTGCTGCCTTGGGAGGTGGGAGGGCGCAGCGTGGAGGGGCCTGGAGCTCACCACGCAGCTCAGCAAGCCCGACCTCAGCCCCCAGAGGGAAACGAGGGCAAGAGGCCAACACGGGCCTGACTTCCATGCGGACCCCGCCCCTCTGCTGGGGCCCTGACTCCCCGTGGCATCGCAGTGCCGAGCCGCGGCTCCAGCGCTTGTGGCCCTCCGCCTGCTGCTGCCTCTGCTGGGGTTCCGTGCTCGGGGCTCTGTGGGGGCAGGGGCAGGCTCCGGCTTCGACCCCCAGGCCTCCTCATCCTTCCTTCCGTCTGTCCCACGAGGAGGGCCGTCCCAGGGAGAGCTGGACGGCTCCCGGGTCCTGGCGGTCTCCCCATCTCCACGCTCCCACCCAGCTTCCCGGGGCTGGCGCCTTGCTGCCCTCCTCGACTTCCTCACCCCTCCCCCGTCCCAGTCAAACCTACCCCCTCCCCTGATTTAGTGCCTGTTGGGCAACCCCCTGGTCCCTCCAGATCTGCTCCGCCGACTTGTCCTAGCCTGCCATTTCATCTCAACCGTCATCACCCGTTTCCCAGATGAGATAACTAAGGCTCAGACAGGCTAAGTCCGTATCTTGAGGCCCACAGCTGGCAAAAGGCAGAGGCGGGCCAGGCGCGGGCTGTGTCTGCCCAGTGGGTCTGCGCGCTCTGGGCAGCCGTGAAGGAGAAGCGGACAAGCCCCCACCTGACCTCCGCTTTGTCCATCAGCTTCCAGCTGCGGGGGTGGGCAGCACTGAGGTTGACGCAGGCCGGGGAGGCCAGGGCCACTGTGCCCACCTCGAGGAGAGCTTGGATGCAGAAGCCGGAGCTCCCCAACCTCCAGGGCCCAGCAGGTGGCCTGAGACCCCAGACTGCCCCGAGGTGGTGCGGGGGCCTTGGCAGAGGCCTGGAGCTGTGTACGCACTGGGAGATGGAGCCCCAGCCCCGGAGCACCTCCCTCAGTGCCCCGACACGCATACGTGGGACGGCCGGGCGCTGGCACAGCTGGCTGAGGGGGCCATGCCCTGGAAGACCTGGTGGGCAGGGCGAGGCCTTTGCAACTCCCAAAGACCCTGTGGGTCCACGGCCTCTGTCACCCTCAAATCCTGCTGTGGCCCTAGCACTCCTTCCTGGAGAGTTGTGACCTTGAGGCCCAGGCTTGGGGCGGGGGGAGAGCCAGGGACCTGGGGGCTCAGCGCCCCAAGCCTGGGCTTGAACCCCTGCTCCCCGCTTCCTGGCTGTGGAGCTGGGCAGGGGAGGAAGCCGGGCTCGGTGCGGCAGGGCAGGCCCAGGAGGGGCTGCGTCCCCAGTGGGCAGGGAGCAGGGACTGATGGGGGTGTGCTTTGCTACTCAGGTCAAAAGTGCCTTCTAGCAAGCCAGGTGTTTGCAGAGGCAGCAGAAAGTGGCAATCCCTGGAGGCGTGTAAGCCCGGCTCTGTCCCAGAGGCTGTGCCTGGCACGCGAGGGTGGTGGGAGAAGCCTTGGGGAGAGGAAGGGGAGGTGATGGGGAAACGCCTGGCCCAGGCTCGGAACTGGTCCCCTGTCCTTGGCATCAAGGGCTACCTTGAAATGCAAAAAGCTCCTGAAGCCAGAGGCACGGCCGGCCCCTCAATGTGGCCTCAGTGGGTGGCAGCGTCCACATTGGTGGCAGTGAGTTCCCTGTGTGGGGCACAAGCGCTAGCTTCTTGCGGAGGTATATCTCAGGGGCTGGGAAGCTGGGCCTGCCGCCGGGGCTTCAGGGCCTCAGGCATTTGCTGGGAAGAAGCCGAATATGCAGAGGTGGCCCTGGAGGGACCGGAGGGGCGCTTCCTCCCAGGGGCGCGGCTGGACTCGCCCCTGGGCCTGGAGAGCTGTGGTCTCTGGCCACAGTGGGCATGGCTAAAACCCAGCAGGCCAAACAACGCTGGCAGGGCGCCGTACTGGGCCCCAGTGGGCCTCAGGACCCTGAAGGGTGGAAGGCAGGAAGTGCTGGCTACTGGGGGCTGCCCAGCGATCCAGCAACAGGAAGTCCTGGGCGGGGAGGAAGCCCTGGAGGCCACAGGCCCCGGATGCAGCAGGCAGCTGCCGGCAGAAGGGACCCACGGACGCAGCCAGCGGGCGGCACTCGGGCAGCGAGGGGCATCAGGCCTCGCCCACCTGCAGGATGCGGGCTGAAGCCCCGCCCCATGGCCCCTGAGCCACATGGCCTTCCCGGGCCCCAGGACACCTGCCTCCAACCCATCGCCAGGCAGGAAGAGAGCCATGTGCTGGGTCAGTGCCACCAGGTCAGTGGGCAGCCCTGGGACCGGGGCCTCGGGAGGTGGTGACCGCCCAGCACCTGCAGAACCGCCGAGGGAGGCTCCGCGCGGGGGCCAGGGCCCTCCTTGGGGCTGCGGTGGGCACCGCAGGACGCTGGCCCCGGGCCCTTGAGCAGAGAGCCCTCAGGGACGGACGGGGCAAAGGGGGCCCTGAGAGACACCCCTGCCCCCAGGGTCGCGCGCCGCTCAGCCTGCAGCCGGCGGGAGGGGCTGGGGGCCCAGGTCGGGCGGTCCTGCCGGCGGCGCACCCTGCCGGGGTCGGCCTGGCCTTTGGGCTCTGTGTGCGCACACACTGCGCGATGGTGTGTGAGTGTGTCCTGTGCCTGCGGGAGGGGAGAGTGAGGTGTGAGCCCCCCGGGAGTGCTGGGCTCGGGGGCCTGGTGGGGTGTTGAAGAGCCTCGGGGTCTCAGGGACCCCAGCCCGGGTCGCGCCTTCCTCCCCCGGCCCAGCTGGTCACGGGCCTTCGCGGGGGATGTTTTGGTTTTTGTTCTTTTATGGAGGAAGATTCTGGGAAGAGGAAGCAGGAGGAGAAACTGAAAGGGGAGAGTAGGGGAGCAGGGTGTGAGGCGCTGGGCCCCGCGCCGCCTAGCGCCCGCCCTGTGCCAGGCAGGGGTGGGGGTGGGGGCCCCACCGTTGACCGGCTGCGTGACTTCTGAGTTACTCAGCTTCTCTGACCCTCGGTGTCTTCATCAGTGACCCGGGGACGATGCTAGCTCACACCTCAGGGGTGTTGCCGTGATGATGTGGGGCGACCTCTGAGAAGCACAGAGCCCAGCGCATGGTGAGGGCCCAGGGTGCTCAGTGCGAGCCCTGGGCCCTCCCAGTTCAGCCTCCTAGGCAGTGAGATGCGAGTGAGGCCTGGGGCCTTTGACCAGCTGTCGCGTCAGACTTGGCGCTGGACCAGCGTGGGGCCGCGAGGCCGTGATGACGATTGGGTCTGTGCCCTAGCTGCCTGCCCAGGGCCCTGGGCCCACCTGGAGGGTCCTGTTAGCCCCTGGAGGTTGGGTGTGGGTGTGGATGTATGAGCGTGCAGGTGAGTACACATGCATGTCGGAGTGTGTGTGTGTGTGCGTGTGTGTGTGCACGTGCGGGGTACACAGGTGGGTGGGTGTGAAAGTGTGTGCGCTGGGGGACCTGGCCTCTTCTCCACTGGGGCTTGGTCTCCCAGCCCCACCTCCCCCACGGCCCTCACAAACTGGCCGGCCTGGTCACCGCTGACAGGAACCCCCCGACACTGTGGTCACACGAGGCGCCAGCTCCCTCACCACAGCTGGGGCTGAATCTGCAGGGGTCGCCCGCTCTCGTGCACAGGCTCACACGGGCACACACGCGTGCACACACACTGACGCGCATACACGGAGCCTTCTGCATTCGAGCTGTGCAGCTCGTACACGTGTCCCGCCTGGGACACCGTCGGTGACAACGACCACGGCTGCAGTGTGGGCCTGTGCGGGTGAGGGCCACGCGGCCCTGGGCTCCTAGCCAGGTGGGAGGGGAGCTCAGTGGGGCTGTTGCTGCGTGACAGCGGTTTTCACCTGCCAGCTTTGTCCCTGCCCTACAGCCTAAGGCCTCAGCTCGGAGGGAGGTGGGGGGCACAGGAGCACAGCCAAGGCCCGGAGGTGCCTGCCTTCCCTAGTGGGTGTGCTGCTCACACGCGTGTGTACACAATCACACATCTCCCGGAAGGGCTCGAGCAGCCCAGCAGCCACCATGATGCTGCCCTGTGCCTCCTGAGCCCTGCGCCTGGTGGCCCAAGCCTGGAACATGAGTGCTGACCTGCTGCTGGCCCAGTGGGTGGCCTCAGTCCTGAGCGGGAGGGGAGGGCCCATCACTGCTGCTGGACTGTGCCGGGCTACAAGGATTGAGCTCTTCCAGGCCCAGTTTTTTTTCGCTTTTGAGGGCCTCACTACGGCATACAGACGTTCCCAGGCTAGGCGTAGAATCGGAGCTGTAGCTGCCAGCCTATATACTACAGCCACAGCAACGTCTGCGACCTACACCACAGCTCACGGCAACACCAGATTGTCAACCCACTGAGCAAGGCCAGGGATCGAGCCCACAACCTCACTGTTCCTAGTCAGATTCGTTAACCACTGTGCCACTATGGGAACTCCTTCCAGGCCCACTTTAAACTGGAGGGAGAACAGGCCTGGCAGGACTTGAGCCCAGGGCTCTGGCACGCTCCCTGCCAGCTTCCACCAGGGCTGCCCGGAGGGCACTGCCAGCAGCACAGGGAGGAGGCCCTATGGGGGTGTCTGCGCTGCGGTGGAGGGACTGAGACTTCCTGTCGGTGAGGGGCCCCTGGGCTGGGTGAGTGGAGTGTGACCAGGGCCCTGGGCACTGAGGGAGACAGCAGAGAGGCCAAGCTGGCCAGAAGCGTGGGTGCCCCTTGGGGACTCCCCTGGACTTTCCTGGGCACCAGTGGAGCTGGAGTCTGCTGGCTGGGCGGAAATCCCCCCGAGCTGTGTGGTCCGCGTGGCCAGCACGGCCCGGCCTCACCCTCACCCTCAGCCACCACTTCCCTGTCCCGCTCCAGCTCGGCCTGGTACTGGGCTCCTCGGTGCCAACCCAGCGTACCCAGAGGTGCAGGGCCAGGTCAGGGGGCTGCAGGGCGTTTGGGCATCAAAATGAGCTCCTGCTCGGACGGCCCCTCTTCTGAAGCAGGGACGTTCCCAGGGGAGGTGAGGGTGGAGCTCCAACCTGCCCTCCTCCAGCCACAGAGCACCTGCCGGGCCATCAAGCTGACCAGAGTGGGGCTGTGGGCCACCCCGGCTCTTTCCCCCATCCTCACCCAGGTGTGGGGCTGGGAGGAGGCATTGGTGCCACGAGTCTTCTGTTCTGCCTCTGCCCGCCCCCCCGACACACCTGCCTGGATATATGTGTGATATAATGGGGGTGCTTTTCAGCTTCCTGTGCTTTCCAGGCAACCTGAGGTCCCTAACACCTAGCAGGGTCAACGTACTGCATCCCCTTCGGAACCGCCTGGGTGCCCCCCTCTGCGGGGCCTGAGCTGGTGAGGGTAGGGACAGTGACACAGGACCCGCGGAATCAGGAAGGACTGCCTGAAGAAGGGGGTCCTGGAGCTAACTCTTTCTTCATGTTGGGGTTGTTCATTGCTGGCACAGAGAAATACGATGGATTTTTGTGTACTTATCTGGTGTCCTGCCACCTTGCCGGGCTTGTTTATTGGCTTTGCCCATTATTTAGTGGATCCCTTGGAATTTTCTCCTATATAATCATTTCTGTAAGTAGTTTTACCTTTTCCAATCTGAATAGCTTTTATTTCTTCTTGCCTCATTGTCCTGGCTAGAACCCCTTGTACAAGGTTGACTAAAAGCGGCAACAGGTGTTCCCTTGTGACTCAGCAGGTTAAGGATCCAGCGTTGTCACTGCTGTGGCTCTGGTTTACATCTGTGGCTTGGGTTCGATCCCTGGCCCGGGAACTTTCACGTGCCTCAGGTGTGGCCAAAAGAAAAAAAAAAGTGGCAAGAGCAGACATCCTTACCTTGTCCTTGATTTTACGGGAAAGCTTTCAGTCACTTGCCCTGGATTGTGACGTTAGTGCTGGGTTTTCCATAGATAGCCTTTCCCATGCTGAGGAAGTTTCCACCTACTCCTAGTTTGTTGATTGTTGTTCTTATCGTGAAGCGTTGTCAAAGTTTTATCAAATGCTTTTTCTGCATCTTATTGAGATAATCATGTGGGGTTTTTTCTTTATTCAGTTGGTATGATGTATTACGTTCTTTGAATTTTGCATATGAAATCAACCTTGCATTCCTGGAACAAATGCCATTTGGCGGGGTGTAGAATCCTTTTTCTATGATGCTAGATTCAGTTTGTTAGTGTTTTGGTGAGGAACTTTATAATGTTTACACCCATGAGGGATATCAGTGTGTAATTTCCTTGGGAGGCCTTTGATTTTGATATCAAGGTGATGCTGACCGCTCAGAATGAGTGCCTTCCTCTTCTGTTTTTGGAAGAGTCTGTGAGGGGCTGGTGTTCGTTTGAAGCAATGCTGGAGGGTTGAGTCAGTTCGGCTGCCATCTCAGGCAGTGGAGACCGTGTGGACAGCGGCCTGAAGGTAGGAGCTTGGTGGATTTGAGTTATGGGAGCCACAGGGCCCGGCTGGTGCAGGCGCCCAGGAGGTGGAAGGCAGGCGAGCCCAGGAGAAAGGTCCACAGGGGCTGGATCCAGAAAGGCCAGCTGGACATGAGCAGGTCCTGGAGATTTAGCACAAAGCAGTGATGGGAATGGCATGTGGGTTGGGAATGTGCTGAGGGGAGGCCGGGGAGGGAACTGAGGTGAGGAAACGGTGGGGGGCTGCCCAGAGCGGGTGGCAGGGGGACAGGCAGGGTGCCGGGAGGAGGACCTAAAGGATCTAGAGGGCTGGGTATGCATGCCGTGGAGGGTCTGGCAAGAGCACTGGAACGGAGGCACAGAGGCGGGACGCAGCCTCAGGGTGGGGTGGCTGCAGTGAGAGGCAAGGGCTGGTTGCCAGGGGAAGGGCCAGAGAGCTGGCCTGAGGTGGGGGCCAGGAAACCAGGGAGGCGCCCAGTATAGACAGCTGGCGGGGAGCAGGGCAGAAGCTGTTAGAGCGACCCTCTGCCACTGGGTCTTGGTGGCAGGCGTCAGGCGTGCAGGTGGGAGCAGAGGCAGAAGGCTTGGGAGACCTCCCGCCTTCACCACCTGTAGCCAGCCCAGGGCTCTCCCGGGAGAGGTGTCCACGCATCTCCAGGCAGGCAGAGCTGCCGAGGACCAGCCCGCGACTCCTGCAGGGGTGCAGCCCCGCGGGTCAGAGAGGCCAGGCAGCTCTCCCGAGGGGACACGAGGAGCAGCTGCACCGCCTGGGAGCCTGAGTGCTTTCGGCCTGGTGGGGGGTCGCCAGCCAGACCCGGTTCAACCCCACCGCGGGGCAGGGCGGCCTCACCCCATTTACAGACGTGCGGCCTGACGCTCAGAGCGGAGAAGCCACTTCCCCAAGGGCCCCGCCAGCCGGCAGCGGGGTGGGACTGGGTGGGGCTCCAGCGCGCGCTCGAGCAGCGACGGGGCGGTGAAGCAGGGCCGCCCGATTCGCGTGGGCGGCCTCCCGACTCAGGGCCGCGCCTCAGACGTCGCCCGCCCCACCCTCGGGGAAACTGAGGCCCCGCGGGCGCCACCGGCGCTGCGGCTCCTCACCTGCCCGGGGCCCGTCCTGCACGCGAGGGGCGGAGCCGGAGGCCGGGGCGGGGCCGGGGGCGGGGCGGAGGGCGACCGGGGCGGGGCCGGGGGCGGGGCGGGGGGCGACCGGGGCGGGGCCGGCGGCCGGGAAGGGGCGGAGGGCGGCTTCCCCGCGCGGGGCAGGGGGCGCGGCGACGGCATGGCTGGCGCGGGGCTGCGGCCGCGGGGCTGGGGCCGGCGGGAGACGGGCGCCGGGGGCGAGGCGGCGGCGGGGGCGCGCGGCCCGGAGCCCTGTCTGTGCGCGCAGGGGAGGCGGGCGCGGGCCCCCCCCCGGAACCCGGCCGTGCCCGCCGCGTGGACGCCGTGAGTACCCAGCCGGACCGAGCCGGCGCTTCCGGCCAGAACAAAGGCGGGCGTGGGCGGGCCCGGCGGGTCTGGGGGCTCCAGGGCTGGCACCTTCCGTGGGCGGGCGTGGCGCAGCCCCCTCCTCTCAGCGCCCCGCGGGGCTCTGTCCAATGCTGGGCGGCGCGGGTGGCGAGCCTTTGTTGGAACCTCGACTGTTGGTGGGGGGCGCAGGGGTTGGCTTTGTGTGCAGGTGAGGTTGGAGGGGGCAGGCATAGCGACCCAGGCAGAGGCCGAGGCCAAGGAGCTGTCGTCCCGGGAGGGGGCGACGGTGAACATTTGATGGAGTACGCTGGTGTTCTCTGTGCGTGTTTGGGAACGAGGCTGCGACGGCAGGAGTTCCAGCAACACTGGGCCTCTGGGTCCCATCCTAACGACTCCTCCAACTCTGCTGTGGCCCCAGGAGGCACTAGGACTGGATAAAGCAATGCAGCGTTACGGGGTGCTGTTCAGAAGGACCAGGGATAGAGAAGATCTTGAATATGACTGGGCATTGAGGTGCCTCACAGAAGAGAGGACTTTGAGTCTGGGTCTTGAAGGATGAGTAGGAGCTCTCTGTGTGAGAAAGGGTAGCAGTCATTCCAGGCAGAGGCCGGAAATGTGAAGCTGAAACAGCCAGGCAGGTTTCAGGGAGAGCAGCTGGAAGGAACAGGGCTAGCGGCCCAGAAGGGGCAGGGCCTGGAATGTAGGGTCCTGTGGGCCCGGGTTAACCTGGAGGCAGGCAGCCTGTTCCTGGTGACTGTGTACTGTGTGATTTTTGCCTGAGTGATGCCCCAGGCTGATGGGGAGACAGGGTGGATCCCAGTCAGCCCAAAAAACGATTGTCACGGCCACTGTTGAGGAGCGTGCACTCCCACTTCACAGCTCCAGCAACTGAGGTCTAGGGATCTTCCAGAAAGCAAGTCGGAACGCGAACTGGGGACACTTGGCTGCCTGCTCTCCTGCTTTCTGGTCTCAGAGCCTTAAGAAAGGGATGTACAGAAGTTGGCCAAGGGCAGGTGGGAGTGGAGGGTGGGGCATCCAGGGTCATGAGCTAGACGCTGACAAGGAAGGAGCACACTTAGCTCCCAGGGTCCTTGAAAACCAAGCGCGAAGCAGAATGGACTGAGGGCTGACCATGTGGGCCAGATGGCTTTGTCTCTCCCTGGGGTCCCACCTAGAAGCCTAGGGCCTTCAGAAAAGGGGTTACATCACCCTTTGCTGTCTTGAACCCTCCTGCTGTCTCCAGGAACATGCAGTGTCCCGGCATGCTGCCACCTAAGCCATCCTCTGCCCCCAGCCCCTGGCTGAGACGTATCCCCTTCCCTTTTCACTGCAGCTTCATGGCGGCCGAGGAGACACACTGGCCCATCCCCATGAAGGCCATTGGTGCCCAGAACTTGCTAACCATGCCTGGGGGTGTGGCCAAGGCTGGCTACCTGCACAAGAAAGGTGGTACCCAACTGCAGCTGCTCCGATGTAAGTCCCCTGAGTGGTGGGAACGCAGTGGGAGGATGTGGGCACAGGGCTGAGCCCTGGCCCTGCTGCCCCACTTCCCCATTGGACCTCTTTGGCCAACTCTCAACTTCCTTCCTTACCTGGTGTGCCTCCCGGAGCTGCGCTTCTCTCCCTGGTGCTGGCACCCCGCAGCGGACCAAGGGTTGACGTCCCAGCCCCCAGGAGTGTGGGAGGTCTGGGTGGCACAGTTGAGTGGAGATAGGATGGGCATTTGGTGCACGGTGCCAACCAGTTAGCTTTGCCTGCAGCCAGGGGCTGGGGACCCTTGTTGGCCTAGTTGGTCTGGCCCCTGGGTGGTGCCCTCGCCTTATTACGTGGTTGTTCAGTGAGTCAGGCAGTCACTCCATCCACCATAAACCCATGTGCCAGGCTGAGACCCAGCAGGGTCCTGGACCTCCAGCGCTTCGTGACATGGGGGCCCTGGTACCTGGGACAAGGGCTGGGAGATGGAGAGAGCCCCTGGTCCTGGGAGATGCCTAGACTTTGAGACACTGAAGACCCGGGAGTAGCAGGGCCTTGCCTGTCCCTCTGACCAGCCATGAGCGCTCCATGCCTTTGCTCCAGCAGCGCCCTCTGCAGGGACTCCCCGGCCCTGTGCTGCCTGGTGGAAGTGCCCCAGGCTGACTGGTTTGGTTTCTGTGCAGGCTCTTTTTTTTTCCTTTCTTTTTTTCTTCCTTAGTTTCTTTCTTTCTTTATTGGCCACCGAGTGGTATATGGAGTTCCCCGGGTCAGGGATCAGATTCGAGCCACAGTCGCGATCTGTGCGCAGCTGCAGCAATGCCAGAACCTTTAACCCCTTGTGCTCAGCCGGCCTGAACCTGTATCCTGGTGCAGATGTGTTGATCCATTGCACTGCAGTGGGAACTCCTCTGAGCAGGCTCTGATTGATCCATTCTCTTAACCGGGGCCTTCTAGGAGGGGCTGTAGCTGAGATGCCCCCAGGTCTGGGAGGGGCTCTCACTGTAACTGCCTGGGGTCAGCTCCACACCCGTGGCTCTTGTTGGCAAGCTCTCTGGGCTTCCTTGCCCCCACCCCCACCCCCACCCCCCGCCAGCCAGGGGTGGAGGGAACCCTGTAAGGCGGCTGTGGCCTCCTGGGCCTCGGGCCCTGGCTCTGCCCTCCCCCCGAGCCAGCTTCAGTCCCTGTCCCTGGGGCCCCTGGTAGCTGCACACAGCCCCCTGAACCTGCCCCTGCCCTGGAGTGGCCAGCGTGCTTCTCAGCTTGTTGGCATCTCGGGGAGGGGACAGGAGGCCTGGCGAGTGGGGCCCGCTCAGTGGGGGCGCCCGGCTCAGCCCTGCCTCGCCGCTCTGCCGCAGGGCCGCTGCGCTTCGTCATCATCCACAAGCGGTGCATCTACTACTTCAAGAGCAGCACGTCTGCCTCCCCGCAGGGCGCCTTCTCCCTGAGCGGCTATAACCGGTAAGTGCCCCCTGCTGCTGCCCCAGGCCCCGGGGCCAGCTGGCTGCCACCCAAGGCAGGTCCGGGCTTCGCCGAGACGACTCCCATCCCCTGCCGTCAGCCTCTGCCACCCCGTCCTGGCTGCGTCTCCTGTGGTCTTCGCTTCGGTCTTTGCCAAGGGCCTGGGGTGAGGCTGGGGCTCAAGCGGTGGAATAAGCTGGCTCCATTCAGCCACTTCCCTGACTTCTGTGTCCCTCCTTCGACCCGCCTGCCCTGTTTCCCTGGCCCGCAGCCTAGCGCACTATGCCAGCCCTGCCCCAGGCTCCCCGCCTCCACGGCCTCCCCGGCTGTGAGCTGGTCCTTCCCTGGAGGGGCTCTCGGACAGGTGGGCAGGTGGGCAGTGGGCCAGACCCCCACCTAGGGTGGGACATGCTGGCATGCGAGGGCCCACGCATGGCCTTGGGCGCCTGCACAGCAGGAGTCGGGTGTGTTCCTGGCTTAGGGCTCAGCCCCGCACCCAAGGGCATTAGGCTGTGCTTTCTGCCCCCAGCCCCACCCCAGGCGAGCCCGGCCCCTCCTGCTTGTGAGAACCCGAGGGTCTCCTGGTGTCTGTGGTCAGACTGGGACCCTTGGAGAGTGACTCTAGGCCTTGGGTCGCCCTGGCCCCGAGCTCAGTGGGGGAACCTTGCCCAAGCACCCAGCCCAGAGCCAGACGCACAGGGCGCTGGCGGGTCAGAGCTCCGGGGGCCAGTGGGGAGGGCGTCTCCTTTCCCCAGACACGCTGCTCAGCCTTGTAGGGGTGCAGTCTTACTGGCCCGGATGGGCAGACCCGCCCCAGCTGCCCAGCCCAGCAGTGCCCTCCATGGTAGGCCTGGGGATCTCAGTGCTAGCTGACGGAGCAGCAGGGGCAGGGACGAGGCTGGCACAGAGTCCCGTGAGCGCCCCCGGCAGGCAGGCCAGGGGCCAGAGGCGTCACACAAAGTGGCATTGGTGGGCAGCGAGAGCGGCAAGTCCTCGTGTCAGGGCCTTGCACGCGCTGCTCCCTGGCAGCCCCCTGCACCTGCACCCTTTGCCCACCCGCTTCCCCAGCCTGAAGCACCCAGGCGTGCAGCCCCCAGCAGCAGATCTCCCTGGGTCCCTCGGGGTACGGCGCTGGGTGCCGAGACCTGTGCAGGGGCAGGGGCAGTGCTTAGGCCGTCCCTGTGAGCAGGGACCGGAGGGTGACCGCTGGCCCCTGCGCTCAGGGTGATGCGGGCGGCTGAGGAGACGACGTCCAGCAACGTCTTCCCCTTCAAGATCGTCCACATCAGCAAGAAGCACCGCACCTGGTTCTTCTCCGCCTCCTCCGAGGACGAGCGCAAGGTGCGGGGGGCCCGGGCTGCTCAGGGTCCCCGTCCTCAGGCCCACAGCCTGGTGGCAGCACACTCGGAACGCGCTGGCTCGGGAGACCCCCGAGAGAGCTTGGGCCGCAGCCCCCGGAGGGCCTGTCTTCCCTGGCCTTGGCTCGGGGGCGGTGAGGGCGGGGTCCTGCTCGGGGGCATCCTGGCCACTGAGGCCCTGACCGACCCGCAGAGCTGGATGGCCATGCTGCGCAGGGAGATCGGCCCCTTCCACGAGAAGAAGGAGCTGCCTCTGGATGCCAGGTGGGCCTGGGGTGAGATGTTGGGCGGGGCGTCCCCTTTGACACCTGTGCTCGCCTCCCAGCCCGGGGGCTTGGCCCAGAATCTTCTCCTCAAGGGCTTTTCTGCAGGTGCCAGCTTGGCCCCATATGCGTGCGTGTGTGCTCACGTGTGTGTGTAAACACAGAGCACGTGGGCACGCGTCCTGTCTGTGGTTCCTGTCCAGGGGTACAGCACTTTTACCCGCTCACCGGGAAGCCTGACGTTTGTAGGAGCCAAGGCTTCCGGGTTCCTAGCCCCCTGGCGCCCACCCCAGTTCACTGGGGGGTGAGGCCAGAGTGGGTGCCCAGGGCAGTAGCTCAGCGTGTCCCAGCCTTGGTGACTTCCTGGCGAAGTGGCACTGCAGGCAGCAAGGGCGGGGCTCTCTGGGCGGGAACAGCATCCACCCTGTCCTTTCGGAGCAGCGGGTACGGAGGCCCTGGTAGGGCTGGGATGCCGAGCCTGCCCCGCAGGCCCCGGCCTCAGCCCCCTGGGCTGCAGCCGGTGGGGGTGGCGCCGCCTGGGCGGTCAGAGGGCACTCTTGTGGCGGGAACCTCAGTGGGAAAGCAGGCACCACAGCTTCCAGCCCCCTCGTTTGTCCTTGTGTGTTTTCCTGTGTGCGTTTTGATCTTTACATGTCCACACGTCTCCGTGTGTGTTCTCGTGATCCCCCACGTCGTCTGATTGTCCAAGTACTCGTGCCTGTGTGGGTCTGCGTCTGTGTCTGCGTGTCCGAGCGCGGGGGTCGTGTGTGTGAGTGCCGAGGCCCCCGCCCGGTGCTCACTGCCCGCCTGCCGCCCTCAGCGACTCCAGCTCCGACACAGACAGCTTCTATGGTGCGATCGAGCGGCCCGTGGACATCAGCCTGTCTCCATACCCCACGGACACTGAAGGTGGGCACAGCCCACATCCTCTGCCATGCGTCTCCGCGCCTGGCTCTGGCGGTGGCCGGCCGGGTCCTCCTCGCGGGCACCGTCGGCTCTCCTCCCTGCTCTGTCCCTTGGGCTTCCCCAGGCAGCCTGGGTCTCGGGGTCCTTCCTGCCCCCCGCCCCCCACAGGCCCTGAGTCTGGCCTCCATCTGCCCACAGACTACGAGCATGACGACGAGGACGACTCGTACTTGGAGCCCGACTCCCCCGAGCCTGTGCAGCCCGACGGTAGGCAGGGCAGGCGGGGCCGGCACCGGCTTGGGGTTCACAGTGGGAACGGGGCCTGGGGCGGCGCTGGGAGTGTCGCCCGGGTCCTGCGTCTCCGACTCACTTTTCCTCCCGTGGCCCAAGTCGTGGAAGGAGCAGAGCGGGAGAGGCTCACTGGCTCCTCTGGGCCTGGGGGGAGGGGGGATGCTGAGCCGGGAGGAGGGATGGCTCTGAGCGCCTCCGTGGCCGGACTGTCGCCCAGTGCCCCACCCCACCCCCGCCACCCAAAGCGCTTGGCCTGGCGGGGGACAGGCTTGGATCGGGCATCTCATACTAATTCCGCAGGGAGGCCCCTGTCGTGCCGTCCGTCTTGTCCCGCCCCAGCCTCCCAGCCCCTCATCCCCTTCAGCCTCATTATTCCCAGGGACTTGGGACAGTCCCTCCCCCTTGGCCTCCTCTCCAGTGACCTCGACCCCTCGTGGCTTCCTCTTAGCTCTGCCTCCCATCGTGAGGCCACCTGGGCCTCAACTCCCACAGGCCTTCAGCCCGACGGCCCAGCCCAGAGCCCACGCGGCCCCCTCGTCCTGAGGTCCCTGTGCCCTCACTCCCCCACCTCCCGCCTTTCTGGCCTGTGACCCCGGCGCTGGTGGAGCCCCATCTCCATCGGGCCCGCCCCTCGCTGGAGGGAGCACGCAGCGGCCTTCTCATCCCTGCCTCGAACCTCCAGGGGCCTGGCTCTCCTGCCTGCCAGCCCGCACGCTCCGGCCAGCTCGGGCTCCCCGCCCAGAACGGCTTGTCCGCGTTTCCACCTTGGTGCTCAGCACCCGGGGTGGCACTTGGCCGGGGGCCCTCTCTCTGCCGCCACCTGCCGCGCCAGCACCAGGCGCCATGTGCTTCAGGTCCCCTCCCCCTCCCGCCCCGCCCTGTGCCACCTGTGTGCCCATCCACACCACAGCTAGTGTGGACGGGCTGTTGACCCCGCTGACGCTGCCAGCCGGGCCTCCCCTCTGAGCCCTGGGCCTGTGCTGCTGCAGTCCGCTCTCCCTTCCCTGGCTGGCACGTTGAACTTGTCACGAGCAAACCCAGCCCCCATCTTCCCGTGACCTCCTCCTGCACCGCTCTGAGGGGGAATCTAGCCTCCCCCGGCCAGGCCCGAACCCTGGGAGGCTTCCTTTCCTCTTCTCTCCCCGCCCCCTGCTCAGGAGCCGATGGCTTCAGAAGTTCTCACAGGCTGCTGTGTGGAGGGATGGATGGGCTGGGCCGGAAAGAGTGCCGGGCACTGGGCTGGAGGGTGGCCAGGCTGCATACCTGTTTGGCCCTGGGCATCCACGGCGGGCAGAGGTGGTGCTGGTTCAGCCTCCAGCAGGTGACGCCTGCTCACCGAATGGTCTCTTTGCTCCGCAGATCCCCTGATCCACCCTCCGGCCTACCCCCCGCCTCCCGTGCCCGTACCCAGGAAGCCGGTTTTCTCCGATGTGCCCCGTGCCCACTCCTTTATCTCCAAGGGTCCAAGCCCTCTGCTGCCTCCTCCACCCCCGAAACGCGGCCTCCCTGATGCTTGCCCACCCGCCGAGGACTCCAAGAGGGACCTGCTGGGCCTGAGGCGGGCCGAGCCTGGGCCCAGGGTGCCCACTGCCTCCCGGAGGATGAGCGACCCCCCGCCAGGTGGCCTGCCCGTCATGCCCTGCCTCCGCAAAACACCTTGCCTCCACGAGAACACCAGCCCCAGCCCGGAGCCCCGGATCCCCGGCCACGGGGCTAGCCCTGCCTCCGGCTCCGCCAGCGCGGCTACCGCCACCTCCAGGAACTGTGACAAGCTCAAGTCCTTCCACCTGTCCCCTCGGGGGCCACCCACGCCTGAGCCCCCTCCTGTGCCGGCCAACAAGCCCAAGTTCCTGAAGGTGGTTGACGAGGTGCCCCCGAAGGTGGCAGCCAGGCCCGGACTCTCTGTGCCCCCGGTGGCCCCCAGGCCTCCTATGCTGAAGCTGCCCACGCCCGAGACCACAGCCTGGCCCACGGTCCTGCCCAGGGCGGAGAAGCCGCACCTCCCCCACCTCCAGTGAGTCGGGGTGGCGCTGGGCCCCCCCAGAGCCTCCCTGTCCCCGGCACTCGGCCCACGGCAGGCACCCAGCGGCTCTGGCACGTGGAGGGAGGTCCGTGGTTGCCCCGTCTGTGGCCTCCCCTTCACCTGAGCCAGGGGCCAACCTTGCCCTTGACTCCAGCCCAGTGGGTGGTGAACCTGGAGTCTGTTGCTGCCCTGCGGAGCAGGAAGCAAGGAAGGGCTTTGGGGACACCGGCCTCCCGGATCCCCTGCTGTGCGGTCTGAGGGCCCTACAGGGTCAGAGGAGGGGCTGCTGGCCGGCCCTGGGACAGGCAGCATGGGCTGGTGTGTGACTGTGAGCCACTCCGAGCCCACGTGCCTCTGCAGGCCCACCTGACCCAGAAGCACCCGCCCCCCCAGCCCTGTCTGGGGCTCTGGATGTGCCCCTGGCTCTGAAGCCACCCTCTGCCCTTTCTGACTGGGGCTCATCAGGATGCAGGCCGTGGCTGACTCCCCGGGAGGCCTGCTCAGGACACCTTCCCCTTCAGTGCCGGGCGGCCCGGGAGACCCGTGTTCACTCGCCCACGGGCCGTGGGAGCCCGGCAGGGGAGGCTCGGGGAGCCCCAGGGGCGAGCCTCAGGGGCGCACGCCAACCCGGTTCTGTCTGAGCACCCTTGACTGAGGCGCCCTTCTCCCCAGGGCCCTGTTAGCGCCGCTGCCCGCGGGGAGTGGCTGGGAGGGCCGCTCACCACACTTGTGGTTTTGTTCCCCAAGGGGCTGCAGAGTGGCAGCCTGGGTCATTTTGTCAAGCCCTGGATTTGGACCTGAGTGTCACAGGGCTGTGCTGGCGGCCTGGCCCCGGGTAGCCTCCTTTAATCCTCCCGACTTCCTGGCCATGTGTGGGGGCGTGTCCCTCTGCTTGACTCAGTCCCCTCCGTCCTCTAGTCTGGGAGGAGCGTGACTTGGCTGAAGTTGCAGAGCTGGTCAGTGGCGGAGCTGGGGCCGGGACTGCGCTCAGCCGGGGGCCTTTCCCGCAGCGTCCAGAGCGCTTGTCTGCGGTGCGGCAGCACTAGAGCCAGCACGTCCCTTGCCAGTGACCCCAGCTCTGGCAGGTCTCACGCCACCTGCGCCACCCCAGGGCGGTCAGCTTGGACCCCTCCAGAGCTCTGGGGTCATGAACCTTTGACAGCCACCAAGGCCCGAGGTACCAGACCTCGTGAGTTCCAAGGCCTGGTGTGGCAACGCTGAGGTCGTGCGGGGTGAGCAGCGCAGGGCCCGTCCCAGGTCAGTGACGTGACCTTCCTTTTCGTGTTCCCTCCAGGCGCTCACCCCCCGATGGGCAGAGTTTCAGGAGCTTCTCCTTTGAAAAAGCCCGGCAGCCCTCGCAAGCTGACACCTCCCAGGTGGATGCTGGCGGGGAGGACTCTGATGAGGACTATGAGAAGGTGAGGCCCGGTGGAGTGCCCATGGCTGCAGCCTGGGGGGCCTGTCACTGGCCATCTTGAGTCAGGGGCCCCGGCGCTCTGCAGCTGGGGCGGGGGGGACACGGGCAAAGCCGGGTCCGGCACAGGCTGGCATCTGAGCGCAGGGGGCGGGGGGCTCCTGGCCACAGCACCCCCCCGGCCTTGACACTGACCGCCACGGCCTCCTTCTAGGTGCCACTGCCCAGCTCGGTCTTTATCAACACCACAGAGTCCTGCGAAGTAGAAAGGTCAGCATGAAGCTCTTTCTTCGAAGCCTTGCTTTGCAGACACAAGGTTCCCTGCCTGCCTCCGCCCCAGCCCATCCTGGGTTCCCGCTTTCCTGTTCCCCTCTCTAGCCTTGGTGCCGGGCAGTTGCTGGCATAAGACTCCGGCCGAGAGACCTGGCAAAAGAGCAGATCCCACCCGCTCAGCCCCTGCCGGCCGTCAGCCTGCTCTGCTCCCCGTGCTCTCGGCGCCTGGGCCGCAGAACCGGGAGGACAGGGCCCCTTGGGGAGCGGGGCTGTGGGAGGTGGCTCACCCGTTGGCACGGCTGTTTTACTGCAGGCTGTTCAAAGCCACGAGCCCCCGGGGGGAGCCCCAGGACGGACTCTACTGCATCCGGAACTCCTCCACCAAGTCAGGGAAGGTAGGCTCCCAGGGACAGCCACCCTGTCTGCACCCCCCCCCCCCCCGTGGCTGCATTGGGGTGGGGTCTCCTGGCTCTCCAGACACCCAAGCTGGCAGGCAGGTACAGGACTCCACAGTTTGTTTACAGTATACTTCCTTACGTGGCCTCTTATTTGACATGTCACCTGAGCTCCATCCTTGAGGCCTCTGCCTGGCAGCCCCCCTCTCCGTATGTCCTTGGGGACCAAACATCATCTGCAACGGTGCCCCCCTCCCAGCATGGGCAGGAGGCAGGAAGGGTGGGGGGCCCAGGATTCTGTGGGGGTGGGGCTCCTGTTCTTGCACTTTGAAGGGGAGGCTGCTGGGGGCAGTGGGGACGGCAGGGGTCTGCTGACCCCTCCTGTGCCCCTCCAAGGGCGAATCATGCGACCTCACTGGGCCTCAGTTTCCCCACGTGGGTCAGAGAGGCCCCTCACGTGGGCCAGACACCCACTACTGCTATTTAAGTCCTGTCAGACTGTCCAAGGCCAGGAGCCCCGCAGCGGGGGCTGCCCGTCTCCGCCTGCTGTCCGCGTGCAGAGTGGCCTGTCCCCGGGGACCCCGCCCTGCCGCTCTGTCCGCGCTCAGGGAGCCACGTCTTCCCCGAGGTGAGCGCTGCCCTCCCGCCTGCCTCTCTCCCTGCAGGTTCTGGTCGTGTGGGACAAAGCCTCCAGCAAAGTGAGGAACTACCGCATCTTTGAGAAGGTGAGCGGGCCGCCCTGCCCCAGGGCCCCGACGGGAGGGGAGCCCTCGCCCGGCCTGGCGGGGTCGGGGCACAGCTGCCCCGTAGAGCAGCGGCCTGGCTGTATCCTCGCTGACCCTAGAGGAGGTGCGGGATCAGCCCCCCTAGGCTTATTTGCAGACCTCGCCTGCATCCCCTGGGCAGAGCTGGCCGCCCCCTGACCCGCCACCCTCCCCACCTAGGACTCGAAGTGCTACCTGGAGAGCGAGGTCCTGTTTGTGAGCGTGGGCAGCCTGGTGGAGCACTACCACACGCACGTGCTGCCTGGCCACCAGAGCCTGCTGCTGCGCCACCCCTACGGCTATGCCAGGCCCAGGTGACCCCGCACCACGGGCTCCCGGCCACACAGGAGGATGAGCGGGAGCCAGCACTGTGCTCTGGGCTGGGGTCGCCCCGACGGACACTGCAGAGAAACTGCCAGGCCAGGCTCCACCCAGCAGGCTGGGTCCCCGGGGCCAGGCCAGGCCAGGCCCTGGGCTCCAGAGAATCGAGTGGGGCTCTCCGACCTCGCCACGCCCACCTTGCAGGAGCCCGGGACTGAGTCCGGCCAGCCGCCCTGCACTGGGCTGGGAGCCGGGCAGGGCTGGGACGTTTGGGGCGGGGACAGGGGCTGGCCCCAGGATCCCCGAGGAACGCTACAATGCAGGCTCCAGAGGGGCCATTGCTGCACAATAAAGCACGGATGACCTTTGCCCAGGTGGCCAGGGCGTCACTGAGTGCCCATACTGCAGTGAGCGCAGCAGTGGGTCCACTAAGAGGTGGTCTGGTTCCAGGGTAGATGACGTACGCTGTGTACACAGCTGCTAACAGACCGGGCCCAGAGCGGGATAGTCCATTCAGCCCGAATCCAGAGCGCCAGCTTCTGCTGCCACACGTCAGGTCCAGGGCAGTGAGGCTGCAGAGCTGCAAGGTTCCTCAGAGTTCCCTTGTGGCTCAGCGAGTTAAGGACCCAGCATTGTCACCGTAATGGCCTGAGTCACTGCTGTTGTGCAGCTTCTGTCCCTGGCCTGGGAACTTCCACGTACTGTAGGTGTGGCCAAAAAAAAAAAGGTCCTTCAAATATATAACTGGGGCGTTCTCATTGTGGCCTAGCGGGTTAAGAACCTGACTAGTATCCATGAGGATCTGTGTTCTGATCCCTGTCCCTGCTCAGTGGGTTAAGATCTGGCTTTGCTGTGGCTGTGGTGTAGGGCGGCGGCTGCATCTCCAGCTGGACTCCCTAGCCTGGGAACGTCCGTATGCCGTGGGTTCAGCCCTAAATTGTGTGTGCGTATATGTATATATTATGCATATATATGTTGGGGTCATTTGCTGGATTAACCAGCATTTACTGGGAGATAGCTGGGCAGCCATGGCGCTCGGCTGTGCAGGGGCTGGGACCTTGGAACTCGGCTGGGGGCTCCCGGAGGACTTCTAGAGGAAGTGGTGGCTACCATGCTGCAGGAAGAGCAGGCCCTCAGGAGGCCAGGGACCGGTGGGGACAGTGGTGCCCGGATGCCCAGCCCGGGTTATCCCCTTGCTTCTTGCCGTGGAATTCCAGGCCGCCGCTCACCCTGGCGCGGCACTCAGGCTGAGAAATTTTTTTCCTCTTAAAAACAGACTTAGCTGGGTGTCGGGGCGGCAGAGAACTTGGGGTCATCGATCCTCACTGGGCTTTTTTCTGGGAAAGAGGAGTTTGCTCTGTAAAACCCAAGCCACGAGATCATCCGTGTCCACCCACCGCTGATGAACGTCTCAGGAGAAGGCCCATTGTCTGGCTGTCCCCTCCCCTGCCCGGGGCACGTCCCGGGGGCGTGGTTGTTGGAGGATGAAAGAGGAGGTGGGTCACGGGGTGTGGGAGGCTCCTTGGGGTGCAGTGGGGAAGACGGCGGCCACCTCCTTCCAGGAACCAAGTGTGCGGCCCCGTCTCTGCAGATGTTTCTTCAGCCGCCCTGGGGAGGGGTCAGTGCAGCTCGGCTTTTCCTCCTCCCCGCTGCTGCAGTTCTCTGCGCTCTCTTTTCGCGAACCCACGAGGCACACCGTTCCCCCCGGCTGCGGCTTCCCTTCCTGTGAAGCGTTTAAACAGGGGCTTGGGTCAGAGAAGCAGTTTCCGCCGTGGCCCAGGGTCTGCGGTGCCGGGGACGGCTGTAGTGTCAGGTGCTGCTGCTTTTCGCTGGCATGCAGCCGCTTCGGAGCCAGCTCATGTCCAGGCCCCTGAGCTGGAAGGTTCTGGGGGTTCTAGGGTCTAGAGCCACGTGATGGGTCCTGCTGGCTGCCTGGATGGGTGAGGCCTGTGGCTGCCAGAGCCCCCCCCCCCCCCCGACCTGGCCGAGCCTGGCCCCCCAGTCCGGGGCCTGTCAGACACTGCCCGCCGCTTCGTGGACTCCCCCAGGCCCAGGGCCTCCGTGGCTCGTCTGTGGGTCGGGGGCAGTGGGCGGGCCCCAGGCGGGGTGGTCCAGCGTGAAGAGGGGGCTACCTGCCGTGAGTGTCGTGTTCCTCGCGCAGGGCGGGAGGGTGGCACCGCTTGCTGGGTGCTCCCCGTGCTCTAGGCGCTGAGCCGCACACTGGTTTGCCTGGAGGGGCAGCTGCTCTTGGACATGGTGAGGTGACAGGCCTAGATCCACGTCCCAGCCGGGTGATCTGCTTTTCCTGCTCCGAGCTCCGACCCTGGCCCCTGCCTAGTGCCCTGCCCCTCTTCTTGACCCCTGATAGTCATCGTGGGGGTGTCTACTTAGCCTGCCTTCCGGGGTTCTGGACGTGCCTTCACCCACCCTCACTTGAGGGGGTCAAGGCTGACCTGCCCCACTCGGCTCTCCCTGCCCCAGACTGGGGGTAAAGAGACGGGGTGCCGGCCCGAGGGGCTCCTGCTCCCTCGCCTACAGATGGGGAAGCTGAGGCTCAGAGGGGCCTCCCTGCCCTGCCAGCCTGCTGGTGAGTTCAGACATGGGTTTGACTCCCGGGCGCGGGAAAAGGGCCCCAAACACTTTGGGAAGCTTCTCAAGGCCAGCAGTGAACACGGGCTTACTTCTCCTGCTGGTGATCAGAAAGTGTGCAGTGAGCCTCTGTACCTTCTGTTAATACAGATTTTTATTGTAAATGGATGCTTTTAGAACCAGCAGAGACCTCACTAAACAAGCTGGAGTTGTTCCCAGCCCCCACCCCAACTCTGGGTGACATTGCGTGGTCGCCCCCTGCTGGTCCAAGGGGGAGCTTCCTGCACCCCAGAGAGCACCAGGGAAGACCAGGCAGTGGACCTGGGGGCCAGGGGCTTCTTGTCCAGCACCAACCTGGCTGGCCTCTGGGGCAGGTGCAAGGAGGCCAGCAAGGCCACCCAGGGGAGACTGAACCAAAGTCTGTGTCCCCAGAGGGGCGGTGAGGGGAGGACTGCAGCCTGTCTCCAGCTGTGACCCAGCCGCGTGGAGCCTCTTGCTGGGCAACCCAGTCGCATCTCTGTGCCTCCACCCAGGAAAGACCGCCCCCCGTGCTGGGGGGCAGTGACCCCGCAGAGGCCTGGTTGGAGCCATCCCCCATCAAACCACCTCCAGCAGTGTCCAGGGAGAGTCAGGGGACACAGAGCAGACCTGACCCCACCTGCCTCCTTCAGACCTTCCTTTGCTCCTCAGAAACCTTAGAGGCTGCCTGACAGCTGCCCTCGCGTCGCCCTCTGGCTGAGTCCCTGCTCACACCCTGAGCTGCTCAGAATGGATGCACCTCTTTTCCACTTCCTGTGGAAGAATGAACAGAACCTAAGCTTACAGTGCAACAAGTTGTTAGAAAGTGAACACCAAGAAGTAGACTTGGGAGTTCCCATTGTGGCTCAGCAGAAATGAATCTGACTAGTATCTCTGAGGACGCAGGTTTGATTCCTGGCCTCGCTCTATGGGTTAAGGACCCAGGTTGCTGTGAGCTGTGGTGTAGGTCACAGATGTGGCTCAGATCTCTAGTTCCTATGGCTGTGGTTGGCAGCTTAGCTCTGACTGGACTCCTACTCTGGGAACCTCCATATGCTGCACGTGTGGCCAAAAAAAAAAAAAGTAGCTTCAGAGTTCCTGCTGTGGTGCAGTGGGTTGAGAATCTGCAGCAGCTAGGGTTGCTGAGGGGTGTGGGTTCAATCCCCAGCCCGGCGAGGTGGGCTAACCCACTGCTTTTCTGCTTTTCCAGTTTTTTGGATTGTTGGCTTTTTTGGTGTCCCGTTGTAGACAGTATTTCTTTTTTTTTTTTGGCTGCATCTGTGGCTTATGGAAGTTCCAGGGACAGGGACTGAATCTGAGCCGCAGCTGCAACCTGTGCTACAGCTGTGCCAATGCTGGATCCTTAACACACTGATTGCATCATAGGAACTCCTATAGACAGTATTTCTTACACACTGTTTTCTTAGATTGGGTTACTGAGAAGCAGAGCCTTGCAGTTCCCTAGTGGATTGGCCGGTTAAGGATCTGGCGTCGTCACTACTGTGGCCACAGGTCACTGCTGTGGCATGAGTTCGATCCCACTGCTTCTGCATGCTGTGGGCATGTCCAAAAAAAAAAAAAAAAAAAAGGCATTAGCATAAACTTGAAACAGGGATCTCGGCCAAGTGATTTATTGAGGGAATGTTCTCAGGACAAGCCGAATGGGGGAGGCAGGATAGTGCAAAGGAAAAAACAAAGGGAGGAAGCGGGCTCAGTCAGAGACAGCTTTAGCCTGATCCCACAGGAACGCTCCTGTATGACTCGTCCCATAGAGTGGGTTTTGCTCTGTGGGGACCAGTCCTGTGTGCCCTCGGATCAGCCAGTTACTGGCTCAGGGACATCCAGTGAGGAGAGAGTCTCCTGGGCAAGGGCCACGCTGGAGAAGAGTGCTCCGTTCTGTGGGCTGTCAGCTGCTGACACTCACGGCACTGGGGAGGGATCTGTGCAGGGCAGCGATGGCCACGCTGAAGACCACTCCCCTGTGTGCTCAGATGCACTTGTGTCTCACATCGAGTTCAGTCCATTCAGACTCAGACTCTTCAGGCTCCTGACTGGTCACAATCTGGAGGAACTTCCAAACCATGGGCAGAGGGATGAACTCAGGGGCCCCCACGGCTGCAGCTGGCTGATAGCCAGCATCTCCCTTCCCACCACCCACGCTAGATTTGTCTCCTTCGTGGCTCGCCCTTTGGCTCTTCTAGATGGTTCACTCCTGAAGGCCTAAGTCCCTGGGAGCCTGCCCCTATCGGGCCATGTTGCCATCTCGCCTGCTTACAACCATTGGGTATGCACGTGCCCAGAACCTCCCTGCAGCTCTGCACGCCTGAGTGCCAAACAACTCCTGCCTGCCCCCATCACGTGACTGGTAGCTCGACATCCAGTAATGGGGGTTGGGAGTTCCCACTGTGGCTCAGTGGGTTACAAACCCAACTAGCATCTATGAGGATTCAGCTTTGATCCCTGGCCTCACTCAGTGGGTTAAGGATCTGATGTTGCCATGAGCTGTGGCATAGGTTGGCAGCTGCAGCTCCAATTCGACTCCTAGCCTGGGACTTCCACATGCCCTGGATGCAGTCCTAAAAAGAAAGAAAAAAAAAGGGGGGGTCAGTTACCCCTGAAAATGTGGGCACTCCTTTCTGTGCCAACAGATCTACTGACATAAGTTGTCCCAAATGACCAGGTGGCAGCTGCAGTGTTAACTTTACTATGTTCTTTGGCAGAAATGTGCTCTTTGGTAGCCTGACCCTCTAGACTCACAGTACTTCATGCTGCAGAGCAGGCAGCAAATTCCTCAAACGGTTCACTGGGTGGTCCACCTGTTAGGGACAGCACCTCGAAACTTATTGGAGTCGAGTGTTTACCACTCCCTGGAGGACAGACAATGCTCTGTCCTCCTAGGATGCCATCTCCAAGCTGGAGCCTCATTTGAGTCTTCACGTGGCTAGTCCATCTCGGCTAGATCAGCAGCTTTCTAGATGGCACAGTGTGTGGTAGGAATGGTGGGTCGCTGGTCATGTGCCCACTGCCACGTCTCCTTTGCCGTAAAGCAGGTCCTTCAGTACTGGTAGTTACGTGGGATTTCATGTCAGCAAAGCAGACACTTTGTGAGCTCTCGACAGTGTTCTGGCTTAAGTATTGCAGGCAGAAAAGGCAAACCCACAGTCAGATACGTGGTGGTCCATCTTGCTGAGCACGAGTCATTCCTTTCTTTGGGACGGAAGGGATCCAGTCTAATCGACTTGCTGCCAAGTGGCTGGTTGGCTCCTCCGGGAGCCTTGGTTTCTGATGGTGACAGGTTAGATGCTGGCGAGGGCAAGAGCTGGATCAACCTTGGTTACAAGGGGCCCGTGCTGTTGGGCTCCTGCATGGCCTCTGCCACGGCTATTTCGTTGATGAGATGATCGCAGTGGCAGAGGACAGCTCCTGTTGGCTGAGTCATTCCCTCTACTTGGTTGTTTAGAGCCTCTGTGGTGGACGCCCACTAGCAGACATTAAAATGTAATACAAAGATCTTCACCTTGTGCCAGTTCTCGTAGGTCCATCCGCATGCCTCTTCCACATACGTCTTTGTCCCTGAACCTCCAGGCTGCTGACCAACTGGCTGAATTACTTCTCGCTGCGCATGGGTCCAGGCCACATCTTCCTCCACACAGAGTGAGTGGTCAAGTTCAGCAACTGAAGTTTGCCTTCTTTCAGGGTGACTGCTGAGTGGGGATACGGTGCAGCAGCTGGCCATTTTCGGCCACAGCAACATATTGAGACAAGATTCCTATGAGCCAAGCAAACACTTTTTCCTCCTCTGTGTCACAGGGAGTCCCGAGACCATAGTGTGAGCCGAGAGAGAGGTGTCAAAGCTTCGGTAGCAGAGGTGTGGACCAGTGATGGGCAGTTCTAGCCTCAGATGTCCCGTGGAAACACTGCATTTCTGTCAGAGCTCAGAAGCAAGCCAGAGTTACTTTTTGAGTTGCATGGGTCTGTGCACTTGCAGTTTTCATGAAAATTTAAAAACTCAGCCATTATACATTCAAATAGTATTTCTATCCTCCCAACCCCCACCTCTATTTTCAGGAACTCTGACTATATGTATATATATACACTAGGTTTCTCTTAGTTGCCCTGCAGCTCGGTGGTGCTCTGTTCATTCTTTTCCAGGCTCCATTTTTTTTTAATATTTTTCTTTTTTTTTTTATTATAGTTGATTTACCCAGGCTCTTTTCTGTTTAATTTCTTCCTCCCTCTCTCCCTTCCTTCTTTTTTTTCTGTCATGGTGTGCAGTGGCTTGATGTGGGATCTCAGTTCCCAGACCAGGGATTGAACCTGGGCACCAATGGTGGAAGCATCAAACCCTAACTACTAGACCACCAGGGAACTCCCTCATTTAGTTTCTCTTTTTTCATGTTTTCAAGTTCACTAAGGCTTTCTTCTGCTGGTTCTAATCTGCTGTTGACCGCATGCGTGTATTCTTCATTTCTGACACTGTACTTTTCACCGTTAGAAGTTTAATTTGGGTCTTTTTTGTGTTTTCTGTGTCCTTACTTAACACTTTCCATTCTCTTCTACTCTTTCTTCCCTTTGGCAAGCCCCTGCTGACACCTGTGGCCAGGCCTTGTTGGTGGGTGCAAAGGAAACAGAAGTGAGTGATGTGTAATCGTGGAGTCTTGTCAGAAAAGTCTGAGAGAAGCCAACACCCAGGAGATCAGAGGTCACTGTCTACTAACCCATAGACAGGGTCCCCGACCCTGGACTAAACCCAAGAGGACTCTGCTGGGAGGGAAGGCCTGGATTCCATATTATTCTTTCCCTGCCCAGCTCTGGGCCTCAACTGTCTATGGTTTAAAGGGAGCAAGAAGCTCTGTCGCATGTCTCCCACGTCTTTTGGGGACTCAGATGAGACAACAAGAGGGGCAGTTTGGGGCAGGTGGTGATGTAGTCTCTAGTAGTCTCCAGGTCTCCAGGTGGCGTGGTCTCACCAAAGCCCTAGTTCTGCAGAGGTGACTGGTGCTCATTCCTCCAGCATCAGCCCGCCAAGCTCCAGGCAGCAGGCAGCGGCCTTATCAGGAGCCACAGACTCCGCTGTCCGGGCCTCACCCTGGCTGTCAGCCCAGCCCCAAACTCTGCATTTGACCTCCTCCCCCTCCCCCGCCCCCAACAGGCGCTTCTGGTCACAGACCAGCACAGGGCTGGGCACAGGGGCCAGGGTCCTTCTGCTGAAGGAGTGGGAGAGGCGGGCAGGGAGAGGCACGCCCTCCTGAGCGTCTGGTGAACCAGGCCCGCAGGAGGCCTCCACGGACCAGACCAGCGCCAATGCATGAGTGACCGAGCGGCTCTGGGTGAGCGGGCGCCGCTGGCACATCCAGCCCGGCCTGCCTCAGTGACGAGGCAGATGGGGCTGCGACCCGTAGACCCCACGCGCTAGACCCTGTTCTGTCCGCAGCGGGAGGGCGGAGGCAGCGGGCGGAGCCGGCCCTAGTCCGACTTGTGCCAAAAGCGGCGACCACAGGCGGCAACCCCGCCCGCCCAAGCCCCGCCCCTCGCCGCCCAGGTCACGCCCCCTTCGCACCCCCCGCCTTCACGTAACCACCAATCGTAAGACGTGTTGCTGGGCGGTACGACGACGGCTGGACCTATGGGGCGGCGCGTTGTTGGGCTGCGGCGCCGCAGGCCGCACCCAGCTCCGGCTGCCGGGGCTGAGCTGAGGGCTGAGGGGGCGGGAGGCCGGGTGGGCCGGGGCTGCGGGCTGGGGTTGCGCTCGGCGGACAGGGGGCGGAGCCCGAGCCGGAGTCAGAGAGCTGGAGCGGACGGGCGGCGGCCGCACTCGGACCTAGGAGCCCGCGCGCTGCTTGCGATTCGCCCCTGAGGTGAGGCCCGTGCGCAGGGCGGCGGCGGCGGGGCCCCGAGCGCCGCGGGGCGGCTCAGGTGCTCCAGCGGGGCCTGCGGCGGCGGCGGCGGCGCGGAGGGCGGGGGCGGCGCCGGGAAGGGGCGCCGAGCCGCCGCGGGGCGTCCCCGCCGTCCGGCCGTGGGCCTTGACCTGGCGCGGAGGGGTTGGCGGCCCGCTCGACCCCGCCGCATGGGCTCGTCTGTGGGAACGCCTGGGCAGCGGGGCCGCGGGCTGGTGGCGCGCTTCGGGGGTCCGTGTGCAAAAGGGGGTCCGGGCCGGACGCTGGGTCCGCGTGGTGCTCGCCGAGGCCCGGCCCGTGGCTCGCAGCGCCCACGGCCCCAGAATTTGCGCATAGACGCAGACGGACACCGGTGTCCGGATCCTGCCCGTTTGCTCCCGTGTTTTAAGAAACAACAGCTACTGTCGAAAGAGAAAGGCCAGATCTGCCGCCGGATGGTAATCGGGTTGTCCTGCAACTTTATTAGAGAAGGAGCTGTTGATCGTCTTTTCCCTCCCTGCCTCCCTGTTTTGTTTATTTTGGGGGGTATCAGAAGGTCTTTGCCTTAAACGGTTGCTTTTATTTTTGCTCTTGCAGTTCATGGCTCAAGATATTTTGTAGGGTTTTGTGTTCACGTCATGCGTACCTACCTTGAAATAAATACTTTGCTTAACCTAAAACTGCTCGTGGTGTGGCCATATGATTTTAAGCCTGAATGACCTAAAGCAATTTGTCATGTTCCCAGGAACCGAAAAGAGAGCTGATAGCTGCTGTCTGCAGTACTGCCAAGCTGACACAGAAAGACTTTTTGAGGGTGTGAAAAATTAATTAAATCTTAATGGGGATGGGAATTAGGCTGCTGAAAGGTCTACTCCTCTTGGCAGAGCGCGTCAGTAGAGGCCCCAGTGAAAGCGAGTCGTTCAACAGGCAGTAGAGGGGGAGGGCATCCCAGGCCAAGAGCGTGGATTGTACCAGGTGGGGTTGTACTAACCGGAGCCTTTAATTGATGGGCAAGTGCCGGGCCACATATAAATTGCTTTGAAAAATCCATACTCTTGGTATACCCCGTTGATTCTGACTGTGGGGGAAACTAGAGTAGTAAAGTTGTTTTTTGAGGAAGTTGATGGTTTTGGCAGTCGGAGCTGCTTTTCAGAGTTTTGATGTGGTTTACAGCAGGACAAATGGTATGATATGTTTTTACTGCTTGTGTGGTTTTAGTTACGGAGGCTCGCTGAATGACATGAATTTCAATTCTACCCAGTCTCCTAAAGATGGGATAGTTTCCTCTATAATTGATATAGCAAAGCTTTTTCTTTTTTACTCAGTGAATTTTATTACATTTATAGTTGTACAACGATCATCACAACCCAGTTTTAAAGCATTTCCATCCCCAACGCCCAGCCCAACCTCCCAACCCCCCAACCTGTCTCCTTTGCAAAGCTGTAAGTTTTTCAAAGTCCAGCTTTTTCTTTTGACTCTTTGATGTTATCTGATACTGATGAGGTTTTGTTCAGTATTAAGTTTTGTGTTACTTATTTTACCATAAAAGCTGTTTCTGTAGGTGATTATTAGTTTTTAGTTTTTTCTAATAGTTGTGTTAAATTCGTAAAACACTGCTAGGCTTTTAAAGATACATAAAAACGCTCCAAATGAAATACCCAACCAGTGTTAAAAGTTTCTTATCATAATTTTTTTTTGTCTTTGTCTTTTTCTAGGGCCGCACCCACGGCATATGGAGGTTCCCAGGCTAGGCGTCTAATCAGAGCTGTAACTGCTGGCCTGCACCACAGCCACAGCCACACGGGATCCGAGCCACGTCTGTGACCTACGCCACAGCTCACGGCAACGCTGGATCCTTAACCCACTGAGCGAGGTCAGGGATCAAACCCACAACCTCGTGGTTCCTAGTTGGATTCGTTAACCACTGCGCCACGACGGGAACTCCTCTTGCCATAATTTTTTAAGTTTGACAGGTTAATATAAAAAAGGCTTTTTTATTATGTGAAACTTAGAGTTTAAATGGGCTTATTTATTTTTATGTGTTTAAATTCTTCCCAGACATATAGAGACTAGTATAATAAGCCTTCTTTACCCTCATCCAGCTTCAACAGTTATTAACTAATGGCCAGTTTAGCTTTATCTGTACCCCAAACTTGGAGGTCATATCGTTTTAGTTGTTAAGTATTTCAGTATGTATATCTGTACGCATCTTTTTAAAAAGGTAAATAGAGGAGTTCCCATTTTGCTCAGTGAGTTAAGAACCTGACATAGTGTGTTCGTGAGGATGTGGATTCAATCCCTGGTCTCGCTCAGTGGGTTAAGGATCCCATGTTGCCACAAGTTGCAGCATAGTTTGCAGATGCAGCTCGGATCTGGTGTGGCTGTGGCTGTGGCGTAGGCTGGCAGTTGCAGCTCTGATTTGACCCCTAGCCTGGGAGCTTCCATATACCACAGATGCAGCCCTAAAAAGTAAAAAACAAAGGTAAATACAAATACCACTATCACACAATTTCTTGTTACCTTCAAATATCCATCCAGTGTTAAAATCTTCTTGATTATCTCATAATTTTTTGGAATCAGGATCTCAATGCCATTACATTGTGACTTGTTTTAATCTATAGGCTCCTCCATCTTTTGTTTTGTAAATTGTTGCTGAAATTGATGTTTTATCCTGTGGAATTACACAGTCTGGGTTTTATTTTGTTTTGTAGCTTAACTACAAAGAATTTGCTGTAAATGTAATCTAATACAGTTAGAGCTAAAGGCATAAACAGATTAAGGTTTTTTTTTGTGTGTTTTATTTTTTTATTTTTAATTTTTAATTTTTTTTTTTTTTTTTTTTTTTTTTTT
>PVHT021183717.1:405779-421213 GCA_004024745.2 Catagonus wagneri
TTTCTCCTTTGGTAACCATAAATTGTTTTCTATGTCTGTGAGTCTGTTTATGTTTTGTAAGTTAATTTGTATCTTTTTTTTTTAAATTTCACTTGTAAGTGATGTCATATATTTGTCTTCCTCTCTGACTTCACTTAGTATGATAATCTCTGGGTCAGTCCATGTTGTGGCAAGTAGTCTTTCTTCTTGTTAGGAGCCCTTGATGCTCAATGTTTAGAATCATGATTTCATTAGGCATTAAAACATATTGATATTTTGGAGTTCCTATCATGGCGCAGCGGAAACCAATCCAACTAAGAACCATGAGGTTGTGGGTTCGATCCTGGCCTTTTTCAGTGTGTTAAGGATCCGGAGTTGCTGTGAGCTGTGGTGCAGGCTGGCAGCTGCACCTCTGATTGGACCCCTAGCCTGGGAACCGCCATATACCACAGGTGTGGCCCTAAAAAAGCAAAAAAGACAAAAAAATTGATATTTTAAGTATACAGCTTCATCATTTATTAGCTGGAGTATTTCCATACAGATTATTTTCTCCTCCATAATTTTAATTATCTGAAAAATAGAGGAAACAATAAAGAAAAAAATAATTTTTAGTTTTTCCCTGTTATTCATTAAATCAGACATTTCTTGTGTCCTTTAATTATTTATCTATTTACTTTTGTTTTCTCTTCCATAAGAATGTTACTCCCTTAAGGCAGTGATTGTATTTATCCACCTTTTAAGCTGGCCCTCTGTGTTGCTGCTGGGATGAGTTCTGAGTCATAGATTAGACCACGACACTTTCTGGTTTAGAGTTTTCAGTGATTCTCTATGGCCCCAAAATCCCAAGTTTCAGGACCAGGCTTTCAAGGTTTGTTCTCTTCTCATGTCTCCAGTCTTATCTGTTATAACACATTGGTTTTGCTTCCTGTAGTGTGTTTGTTTGGCCATACTGGTGGTATGTGGAAGTTACCAAGCCAGGAATTGAACCCGTGCCACAGCAGTGACCTGAGCCGCTGCAGTGACAGCACTAGATCCTTAAACTGCTTTGCCACAAGGCAACTCCCTCCTACTGTGTTTTGAGCACTTAAGGAGACACATAGTAGGTAATCAATAAATAAATATTTTTGAAACGAATGAATGATTTAAGATGTCTCTTTAAGTCTCTGTGAAATTGTCACACAGTTGGGAAAATGATAGCTAAAAAAGTAGTCATGGAGTTCCCATTGTGGTTAGCGGTAATGAACCCGACTTGAATCCGTGAGGATGCGGGTTTGATCCCTGGCCTTACTCAGTGGGTTAAAGGAGCAGGCTGTGAGCTGTGGTGTAGGTTCCAGATGTGGCTTGGATCTGGCATCACTGTTGCTGTGGGTAAAGAAAAAAAATTGACATTTTGGGAAGGAGAAATGTTTTTTAGACTAAATTTTTTTTTTAACATTTATTTATTTATTTATTTATTTTGTCTTTTTGCTTTTATCTAGAGTCGCACCTGCGGCATATGGAGGTTCCCAGGCTAGGGGTCTAACAGGAGTTGTAGCTGCCGGCCTTCGCCACAGCCACAGCAACGCGGGATCCTAGCCGCGTCTGCAACCTACACCACAGCTCACGGCAACGCTGGATCCTTAACCCACTGAGCAAGGCCAGGGATGGAACCCGCAACCTCATGGCTCTTAGTCGGATTCGTTAACCACTGAGCCACGAAGGGAACTCCTAGACTAAATTTTTTGTAACCATGTTTTATGGCAGTGGTGTAAGTAAACACCCTGGGGTCCTACCTGGAGCTGCTGGAATCTCAACCTTGGGCCAGGTGTTTCACATGCATTCCCTGATTAACAGCCACTGCTTTATAGTCTTGCTTTTGTCCCTTCTTTAACCAGTGTTGGCAGTGGACTCAGGATCACGATGTTCATGGCAGATTATTAAAACACAGTACTCGAAACACAGTGGGAAGGAGTTCCCTTGTGGCAAAGCAGTTTAAGGATCTAATGTCACTGCAGCAGCTCAGGCCACTGCCCATCTGTTCCCTTAAAGCAGGATTAGACAGACTTTCTGTAAAGGGCCAGATAATACATATTTTAAGCTATATTTTATTTTTATTATTTTTTGGCCAAGCCCTCAACGCACAGAAGTTCCTAGGCCAGGGATTGAATTGGAGCCACAGCAGATGATAATATATGATAATAATATAATAATTACTCATTAATGGATGCTGAAATTTGAATCAATTTTCTTGAGTATCATATTGTAATTTGTTTTATATGTATTTTTTTTTCAGCCTTTAGAAATCAAGTTTGGATTGTGGCCTTTACAGAAACAGGCATCGGGCTGGATTTGGCTTGGGGCAGGGCATCATTTACTAGTTAGGCCCAGAGTTTAAATTTTATCATTAGATTCATCTAGATATCTGCCTCCTGGGCTTGTTTTTGTCTGCCAGTGGGCTTCCTTTGGTTGCATCTTGCTTTGGTCTGTAATAAGGAACTGCGTAGGAGAAATCTGTCCTGAGATGCCACATGATGTTGGTTGCAGGGTGGTCACTGGGGGCTTGGCCATTATAATAAATGAAATAATGACTATGTTTTCTTTTCTTTTCTTTTTTTTTGTCTTTTGTGTTTTTAGGGCTGCACCCAAGGCATACAGGAGTTCCCAGGTTAGGGGTCGAATTGGAGCTACAGCCACAGCAACGTGGGATCCGAGCCATGTCTGTATCACAGGTTATTGCAGTACTGGATCCTTAACCCACTGAGTGAGGCCAGGGATCGAACCTGTGTCCTCATGGATTCTAGTCGGGTTTGTTGACCACTGAGGCACAATGGGAACGCCTTTCTTTTCAAGAAGGCTGCTTTACTTCTCTTTGAGTAGAATTTTCAGTTTCATTATTCTAGTACTATCCCAGAATGAAATTTTATTTTATTTTATTTTTTTTGTCTTTTTAGGGTCGCACCTGCATCATGTGGAGGTTCCCAGGCTAGGGGTCTGATTGAAGCTGTAGCCGCCTGCCTACGCCACAGCCACAGCAACCTGGGATCCGCGCCACGTCTGCAACATACACCACAGCTCACGGCAATGCCGGATCCTTAAGCCACTGAGCAAGGCCAGGGATCGAACCTGCAACCTCATGGTTCCTAGTTGGATTTGTTAACCACTGAGCCACGACGGGAATGCCCCCAGAATGAAATTTTATATCTTCTTTTTCCTTTAGTTTAATATATTTTAGCTGTGGTTGAATAGGAGAAGGTACTTGAAGTTAGAAAGACCTGGTTACACCCAGTTGTGTAACTTTCCTTGACAAATTTTTTTTTTTTTGCCACCCCTGTGGTATATGGAAGTTCCCAGGCCAGGACTTGAATCCAAACTGCAGCTGTGACCTTGCCACACTGCAACAATACAAGATCCTTAAGCCACTGCACCAGGCTGCGGACCAGACCCATGCCGCCACAAGGACGATGCTGGATCCTTAACCTGCTGCTTCATGGTGGGAACTCCTGCCAAATTAATCTTAAGCTGGCATTATACCTGGCCCAGAGGAATAATCCAAGAAATGGCAAGCTGGAGTTCCTGTTGTGGCTCAGCAGTAAC
Organism: Catagonus wagneri; assembly: GCA_004024745.2. Lineage (NCBI taxonomy): Eukaryota > Metazoa > Chordata > Mammalia > Artiodactyla > Tayassuidae > Catagonus > Catagonus wagneri. The sequence continues at coordinate 409,332 of PVHT021183717.1, forward strand.
AAACCCGGCCATGAGGATGCGGGTTCGATCCCCGGCCTTGATCAATGTGTTAAAGAATTCGGCATTTCTGTGAGCTGTGGTATAGGTTACAGACGTAGCTCGGATCTGGCGTTGCTGTGGCTGTGGCATAGACCGACAGCTGCAGCTCCAATTTGACCCTTAGCCTGGGAACCTCCGTATGCTGTGGGAGTGGCCCTCAAAGCAAAAATCAAAAAAAAAAAAAAAAAAGTCAAAATATTTCCTCCCCTCACCTTTATCACTTGCTCCACTTCACATCCTTGGGTAAATCTCTGCCCCTTTTCTGAACTTCAGTTGCTCCGTTTATGCAGTGGGTATGATAATACTTTCCTTACTTTAGAGACTTTGATGATTAAATGAAAAAGTACTTTATAAGCAAATAGTTGCTGCTCAAGTGTGTGATTGTTATCACATATCTAGAATATACTTGGGGGCAAAAAGAAGAGAGTACTAATGGCACATTAGCTTCTCTTAAATGCGCCCCCAACAGCTATTTACCTTATTGAAAAAGCAGTATGTGTATTAGCTTGTTGTCTTGCCAATTGGTGTGAGAGCTGAGAAAATGTGATGCTTGCAGTTCAGAGGTACCATTGTCACAGAAGCTTGCTGTACAGAATTATAGGTTTGAACCAAAAGACTTGGAACTTAAAACCTTGGCGCTAAAAAATCTCTTAGTTTTTCCTTTAAAGATGTTGCTTCACTATCTTCTTGCTTGTATCAGCTCCTACAAGGAGGCTGCTGTCAACCGTATCTTTGTTCTTCTACATAACCTGTCCTTTTTCTTTGGCTGCTATTTAGGATTTTTCCTGTCATTGGTTTTGAGCAATTTTATTTTGGTGTGCTTTTATGTTCAGTAGTTTTTTTCATGTTTCTTGTGCTTTGGGTTTATAGAGCTCTTTTCTTGGATCTGTGGGTTAATAGAGTTTATCAAACTTGAGAAAATTTTGGCCATTTTAAAAAATTGCTCTGTTTTCATGTTCACTGTTTCTCCTGTGTTTAATGTACCACTAATCTTGTTCAGGGTAATTTTTCATTTTATGTGTTAGAACTTTTATCTTTAGAAGTTTAATTTGTATTATTTTATATGTTCCCAATCTCGAGGTTTTTTTTTTTTTTTTCTGCACCTGTGCACCTGCAGCATGTGGAAGTTTCTGGGCCAGGGTTCAAACCCATGTTGCAGTTGTGACCTGTGCCATGGCTGCAGCACCCTCATATCCTTAACCCACCGAGCAAGGCCAGGGAGTGAACCCACATCCTCATGGGTACTAGTCAGGTTCATTACGGCTGAGCCAGAATGGACTACACAAGATTTTTAACGTGTGTGACAGAGTTGTACTATTTTAGTGACCTTGTACATTAATTTTAAACTTCTCTTTCAGTTCTGGTTGTTTTTAATTGATTTATCTCCTAAATATGGGTCATCCTACTTATTTGCTGGGTAAGTTTTTTTTATTGGAGTCCAGACATTGTAAATTTTATATTGTTTGGTTTTGAATCGTTATTTCTTCCTATAAACATTCATTTTCCTTTTAAATTTTATTTTATGGTGGCATATGGAAGTTCCTGGGCCAGTGATTGATTTTAGTTGTAGCTGTGACCTGTAAATGTTGGATCCTTTAACCCACTGCACTGGGCTGGGGATCCAACCTGTACCCCTGCAGTGATCCAAGCCACTGTAGTCAGATTCTTTTTTTTGCCTTTTACAGCCACACCCACGGCATATGGAGGTTCCCGCCACAGCCACAGCAACACAGGATCCAAGCCGCGTCTGCGACCTACACCACAGCTCACGGCAACGCCAGATCCTTAACCCATTGAGTGAGGCCAGGGATCCAACCTGCAACCTCATGGTTCCTAGTCGGATTTGTTTCCACTGCACCAGGATGGGAACTCCCCAGATCTAAATTTTTAAATTTTTTCCTTTTTTTTTTTTAATGGCCTCACCTGTTGCATAAGGACGTCCCCCCGGCTAGGGGTTGGATTGGAGCTGTAGCGGCTGGCCTACACTACAGCCACAACAGTGCAGGAATCGAACCCGAATCCTCGTGAATACTAGTTGGGTAACCACTGAGCAAGGCCGGGGATCAAACCTGTGTCCTCATGGATGCTAGTCAGATTTGTTAACTGCTGACCCACGACAGGTACTCCTCTGTGGATTCTCAGTGGTTCCTGCTGTGCTACAGCGGGAACTCCCCTGTGAGTGCTGTTAAGCTCCGTTGTGTTAGGTTTGCGGTAGGGCTTTGTCGTTCCTGTGTTGGAGGTGGTAGATGGCAACATTTTCTGTTTTTTTTTTTTTTTTTCCATAAATTAAATTTCTGGCCTCCTTGAGACTCTAAAACCACTAAAACCATAATGACAATTACACTTTATCTGTGAAGCCTGTATATCATTTTTTTTTCCCCCTCATGTTTTGGCAGGTTATTTTGGCAAGTAAATTTCTTAAATTTCCTGTCTTCTAAGATTTTAAAAACTGAATCTAAGATTTGGTTAAGAAAGACAGTAAATATGCTGATACCTGCTTAGTTTGTTCAGTGCTTACCAGCTATCATGTGGCTCCTTAAAATATTTAGGAATCTTGCCATAGCTTAACATTAAACTTTAACAGAGCTGTTTAATAGTTAACACTTGTTCAGACCATCTACACGCCGAAGACTTTAGCTGGAAGGAATGAAGGGAAGCAAGTTTGATCAGGTTGACCTTTGAGCTGTTTATTCCAGAGTGCCTTTTAAAACAATTGTTGTGTCTAATGTGTGACATGTTTTTGATGCCTGTTAGGTTAAAAAAGTGTTGAGCGTATTTTGACATGGTTTTTTGTGAATTTAAGCAACATGGGGAAAAGAAGACATTTTTAGATACAATAGGACTGGGACTCTGTAGGACATTGAACATTTAACTGAACACTATTGAGAACCTAGTCTGCAGGATAAAATGTCAAAGGTAATTTAAAAGTGTTACTTTGTAAGTCGACTGTAATAAAAAAAATTTAAAAAGTGTACCACAAAAAAATGTTACTTTGTGAGAAAGTTTTCAGTTCTGTAGCTTTTATTAACTTGCAGTCCTATCTCTTCACATGTCGTTATTGAGCACCTGTTATGTGCTCAGTACTGTAGGCACAGTGGAGGGAGCAGGGAATGAGACACATTCATTCCCCTCTCTCGAAACATATTCTAGAGTGAGAGATGAGGTAAGAAATGCTGTAGGAGTTACTTTGTGGCCCAGCCAGTTAAGGATCTGGCACAGTGGAAATGAATCTGACTAGTATCCATGAGGATGTGGGTTGGATTCCTGGCCTCGCTGAGTAGGTCAGGGGTCTGGCTTTGCCGTGACCTGCGGTGTAGGTCACAGCTGCATCTTGGATCCTGCGTTGCTGGGACTGTGGTATAGGACGGCAGCTGTAGCTCCAGTTGGACCCCTGGCCTGGGAACCTCCATATGCCACAGGTGCGACCCTAAAACCAAAAAAAAAAAAAAAAAAAAGGGAGTTAAGTATAATGATACTGATTTTGATCCTCCTCAATACATCTTGTCAAATGCTCCATAGCAGCACATTAAATCTATTTCATCTTTTTTCATGGCCTCAGGTATTTCATTTTACAGGTGTATTATAATGTAATCACTGCTATATTGATAGATATTTGTTTCCTGATTTTTACTGTTACAAACCTTTTTTTCCCTATGCCTGCAGCACGTGGAAGTTCCTGGGCCAGGAATCAAACCCACGTCAGCAGTGACCCTTAGCGGATGCAGTGACAATGCCAGATTTTTAACCCATTGTACTGCAAGGGTACTGTTACAAACTTTTCCAGTTAATATATTTGCATCTCTGTCTTTGGGCCCTGTGAAGTATACCTGTATTTATTTGTCAGACATAAAATTGCCTTATCCAAGGATATTTGTAGTTTTAGTTCCCATAGCTGTTTCCAAATGACCCTCCTAAGAAGTTGTGCCAGTTTATACTACCGCCAACTGCATGTTTTCCCCATATTCGAAAGTGTTTATGTGTAACGTGAAGGCACGTAGTACCTATCTTAACACACAGCTGGTGTGAGGATGAAATGAATTGAATGCATAAAAGTACCTAGGAAGTGGCTGTTGTATATTACTAATATATATTATTAACCATATTTCTGAATTTTATTACCCAAAATATAAGCCTAGGAGCTGTTTCAGGAGGTTGGAAAAGCAAGTTTATACAATTGACCATAGCAATATATGCTCCTGAAGTATTGTCACCTGTATCAAAACAGATTAGCTCTTTCTTTTTTTTTGTCTTTTTTTGCCTTTTATGTAGAGCCGCACCCGCGCTGGAGGTTCCCAGGCCAGGGGTCTAACAGGAGCTGTAGCTGCCGGCCTACACCACAGCCACATCAAGGCAGGATCTGAGCCGCGTCTGTAACCTACACCACAGCTCACGGCAACGCCAGATCCTTAACCCACTGAGCAAGGCCAGGGATCGAACCCGCAACCTCATGGTTCTTAGTCGGATTCGCTAACCACTGAGCCACGAAGGGAACTCCGAAACAGATTAGCTCTTCATCGAGGTCGAGGCTTTGGTAGCTCCTGGGGTCTGGGAGCTTACGGCTTAATTATTTATTTTGGGGGGCTTTTTCTGGGGGAGCTTTTTTTTTGTCCTTTTGGGGCTGCACCTACAGCATATGGAGGTTCCCAGGCTAGATGTCTAATCGGAGCTGTAGCTGCTGGCCTACACCACAGCCACAGCAATGCAGGATCCGAGCCGCATCTGTAACCTACACCACAGCCTACAGCAACGCCGGATCCTTAACCCACTGAGCGAGGCCAGGGATCGAACCTGCAACCTCATGGTTCCTAGTTGGATTCGTTAACCACTGAGCCACCACGGGAACTCCAATTCACTGAACTTTTAAAAAGACCTTCAGTGTGCCAGATGTTGCACTGGGCGTTGGGAATCAAACATAACAGGAACAGAGGTTCCATTTGGAGGACTTGCAGCACTTCAGGTCAGGCAGAGGAAGCCCATGATGACGACTACACAGGAACTGCCGCTGTGGCCTTTGCTGTAGGGACGTGAGGGGGATCCCTGTTGGAGCTGTTGAGGTCACTGAGATGTCTCCTATCATTCACCCGCAGTTATTTTTATCATTTCTGTTTTATAAAAAATCGAGCTAGGAGTTCTAAAGTGTGTTTTACTTTCTCTTGGTGGAGAATTTCTATTTTGATTACTTCATAATGCACTTGGGGGAAGTAGAATGCCTATGAAAAGAGCTCAGATTTTGCTGACTGCAACTGTGGAAAGTTGCCAGTACCTTTTTCATAAAATGAGTTATTTGTAAGTTATTTTGTCTCTTGACCCCAGATTTCATTGTGCTGTGAAAAAAACGATGACGTCGTCTTCTTTCTCAGTAAAAGTCAAGGCTGAGTGATGGTTGCAGGAGTGGAGACCTGCGTTACATTTTCTGTGATGTGTTCTTTTCCCAGAAGGGGCTTATGGTTTGTGCGTAAACAAATCGGGACATTTGTAACTATAACCCAACCTTCAGAGCATTTTCAAGGATTAGAAATTATGTCTGTAAAGCACAGTAAGTATGATTGTTCAGTGGCTTTGAGTTTTTTCTGTTTTTGTTCTGACTTCTTAGGAGTTGGTTTTTCCTTTTTTTTTTTTTTTCTTTTTAGGTCTGCGCCCATGGCATATGGAGGTTCCCAGGCTAGAGGTCTAATTGGAGCTACAGCTGCCGGCCTACACCATAGCCACAGCAAAGCCAGATCCGAGCCATGTCTGAGACCACAACTCCTGGCAATGCCAGATCCTTAACCCACTGAGTGAGGCCAGGGCTCGAACCTGCAACCTCACGATTCCTAGTTGGATTCATTTCCATTGCGCCACCATGGGAACTCCAAGAATATGCATTTTCAAAGATTTGCTTTGAAAAGCAAGGAAGTGCAAGGTTCTGAACACTTCTAGTGATCTAACTTTTTTTTTTTTTGTCTTTTTCTAGGGCTGCACTTGTGGCATATGGAGGTGCCCAGGCCCGGGGTCTAATTGGAGCCGTGGCCGCCGGCCTATGCCACAGCCCCAGCAATGCGGGATCCAAGCCACGTCTGTGACCTACACCACAGCTCACGACAATGCCGGGTCCTTAACCCACTGAGCAAGGCCAGGGATCGAACCCGCAACCTCATGGTTCCTAGTCGGATTTCTTAACTGCTGTGCCACGATGAGAACTACATAACTTTTGGTTATGTAGTTTTTTTTTTTTTTCTGTTTACTGTTTACTTACTTTTGACTGCTTTGCCTGTTAATAATTGAGCAATGTTTTGGTATTAATCTGCCCATTATTGGTTAATCTACTCACGAGGGCAGATTTGTCAGTATCTTTCTCAAGTTTTGCTTCATGTGAGTTGACACCATTTTATTGGCACACACATATATATATATATTTTTTTCTTTCTGTTGAATTGAAATTTTTTAATTTATATAATGATTTTTATTTTTTTTCATTATAGCTGGTTTACAGTATTCTGTCAGTTTTCTACTGTACAGCATGGTGACCCAGTCACACATACATGTATACGATTCTTTTTTCTCACGTTATCCTGCTCCATAATAAGTGACTAGACATAGTTCCCAGTGCTACACAGCAGGATCCCACTGCTTATCCATTCCAAAGGCAACAGTCTGCATCTATTAACCCCAAATTCCCAGTCCCTCCCTCTCCCTCCCCCTCCTCTTTGGCAACCACGAGTCTATTCTCCATGTCCATAATTTTCTTTTCTGCAGAAAGGTTCATTTGTGCTGTATTTTAGATTCAAAATGTAAGTGATATCATATGGTATTTGTCTTTCTCTTTCAGACTTACTTAGTATGAAAGTCTAGTTCCACTCAAGTTGCTGCAAATGGCATTATTTTGTTCTTTTTTATGGCTGAGTAGTATTCCTTTGTGTCTGTATACCACATCTTCCTAATCCAGTCATCTGTTGATAGACATTTAGGTTGTTTCCATGTCTTGGCTATTGTGAATAGTGCTTCAGTGAACATGTGGGTGCATGTGTCTTTTGCAAGGAAAGTTTTGTTTGGATATATGCCCAAGAGTGGGATTGCTGGGTCATATGGCAGTTCTATGTATAGTTTTCTGAGGTACCTCCATACTGTTTTCCATAGTGGTTGTACCAATTTACATTCCCACCAACAGTTCAGGAGGGTTTCCTTTTCTCCACACCCTCTCCAGCATTTGTTATTTGTAGACTTATTAGTGATGGCCATTCTGACTGGTGTAAGGTGGTATCTCATGGTAGTTTTGATTTGTGTTTCTCAAATAATCAGTGATGTTGAGCGTTTTTTCATGTGCTTGTTGGCCTTTTGTATATCTTCTTTGGAGAAATGTCTATTCAGGTCTTTTGCCCATTTTTCAGTTGGGTTGTTGGTTTTTTTCTTTTGTCTTTTTTTTTTTTTTTTTTTTTTTTTTTTTTTTTTTTTTTTTTTTTTTTTTTTTTTTTTTTTTTTTTTTGGTTTTTAGGGCTGCATCTGCAGCATATGGAGGTTCCCAGGCTAGGGGTCAAATCGGAGCTGTAGTTGCTAGCCTACACCTCAGACACAGCAATACCAGATCCGAGCCGCATCTGTGACCTACGCCACAGTTCACTGCAACCCCGGATCCTTAACCCGCTGAGCGAGGCCAGGGATCAAACCTGCAACTTTATGTTTCCTAGTTGGATTTGTTTCTGCTGCACCACGGCGGGAAATTCTGGTTGTTGGTTTTTTTGCTGTTGAGTTCTATAAGTTGTTTGTATATTTTAAGATTAAGCCCTTGTCAGTTGCATCATTTGAAATTGTTTTCTCCAATTCTGTAAGTTGTCTCTTTGTTTTCTTTTTGGTTTCCTTTCCCTTGCAAAAGCTTGTCAGTTTGATTAAGTCCCATTGGTTTGTTTTTGCTTTTATTTCTGTTGCTTGGGAGACCAACCTGAGAGAACATTTGTAAGGTTGATACCAGAGAATGTTTTGCCTATGTTCTCTTCCAGGAGTTTAATGGTGTCTTGTCTTATATTTAAGTCTTTAAGCCATTTTGAGTTTATTTTTGTGCATGGTGTGAGGATATGTTCTAGTTTCATTGATCTGCATGCAGCTGTCCTGGTGTCCTAGCAGTACTTGCTGAAAAGACTGTCTTTTTCCCATTTGATGTTCTTGCCTCCTTTGTCAGTGATTAACTGACCGCAGGTGTCTGGGTTTATTTTTGCGTTCTCTATTCTGTTCCTTTGATCTGTGTGTGTATTTTGGTACCAGTACCACACTGTCTTGATTACTGTGGCTTTGTAATATTGCCTGAAGCCTGGGAGAGTTATGCCTCCTGTTTGGTTTTTGTTCCTCAGGATTGCTTTGGCAATTCTGGGTCTTTTGCAGTTCCATATAAATTTTTGGATTGTTTGTTCTAGTTCTGTGAAAAATGTCATGGGTAATTTGATAGGGACTGCATTGAATCTGTAGGTTGCTTTGGGTAGTATGGCCATTTTTACAATATTAATTTTTCCAACCCAGGAGCATGGAATATCTTTCCATTTCTTTACATCTTCTTTAGTGTCCTTGATTAATGTTTTATAGTTCTCAACGTGTAAGTCTTTCACCTCCTTGGTCAGGTGTATTCCCAGGTATTTGATTTTTTTGGATGCAATTTTAAAAGGTTCACTTTGGCAGCACATATACTAAAATTGAAACGATACAGACAAGATTAGTATGGCCCCTGTGCAAGAAAAAAAAAGGTATTTTTGTGTTCCTTTTCTGATATTCCATTGTTAGTATACAGAAATGCAACTGATTTCTGAATGGTAATCTAATGATTTTATTTTATTTTTTTGGTTTTTAGTGCTGCACCTGAGGCATATGGAGGTTCCCAGGCTAGGGGTCGAATCAGAGCTGTAGCCGCCGGCCTACACCATAGCCACAGCAACACCAGATCCGAACTGTGTCTGCGACCTACACCACAGCTCACGGCAATGTCGGGTCGTTAACCCACTGAGAAAGGCCAGGATTGAACCCGCAACCTCATGGTTCCTAGTCGGATTTGTTAACCGCTGCGCCATGACGAGAACTCCTGAATGGTAATCTTATATCCTGCTACTGTGGTGAGTTTGTTGATCAGTTTGAGTAGTTTTTGGGTTGAGTCCTTGGGGTTTTCTATATATAGTATCATGTCATCTGCATACAGTGACAGTTTTACCTCTTCTCTTCCTATTTGGATGCCTTTTATTTCTTTTGTTTGATTGGTGTAGCTAGGACTTCCAATACTATGTTGAATAACAGTGGTGAGAGTGGGCATCCTTGTCTTGTTCCAGATTTTAGTGGGAAGGTAAAATTTTTTTTTTTCATTATTTAGGATAGCTCTTCCATTCTAAAGAAATGATATTATTTTCCATCGTCTTCTTTGTCACACATTAACATAGATACTCCAGCTTTCTTTTGGTTGAAAAGAAACAACCAAAAGACACAAACACATTGGTGTTTGCTTGGTGTGCCTATTTTGATCTATTTACTTTTTTTTTTTTTTGCTTTTTAGGGATGCACCTGTGGCATATGGAGGTTCCCAGCTAGAGGTTGAATTGGAGCTGGAGCTGCACCTGCCAGTCTACACCACAGCCACAGCAGTGCTGGGGGATCTGAGCCTCGTCTGGGACCTACACTACAGCTCACGGTAATGCTGGATCTTTAACCCACTGAGTGAGGCCAGGGATTGAACCTGTATCCTCATGGATCCTAGTTAGGTTCGTTAACTGCTTAGCCACAAAGGGGACTCTGAGATGTAGATTTTTGGCATTTAACCTCTGATAATGCCACTTTTTGTGAATGATTCCATTTCAGAGTTCTAGTTTCATTCTTAAGGTTTCAGCTGTTGTTGTTTACCCTTTGGAGGTTTTACTATTTCTTACATGCAAATAACATTTGTTTTTATGGAAAATCTTATTTGAGTGATAGTGCTTCTAAAATATTTGCCTCACTTGAGATCTCCAGGTGGTATTTATTAGTAATGGAAATAGTGGTTGTGTGTTGGTTTAAAACATAGGAAAAGCACATTTAGTATGAGGTGATTCTGAAACGCACAGTTTGAGGATCAGCGGAGTGAATAAGTGTTGGTTTTCGTTGTACAGGAAGGAGCTAGCTACAGCTTGGCCAGCATATGAGACTTGGCTCAAGCCACTGGCTCAGTTTTATCGTCTGTAAAATGATCAGATGGGCTTCTGAAAGGCCTCTGATGCTAACTAAACATGTGAACTTCTAAAGTTTTGTTTCATCGCCCTTTGCTTCTGTCATGTAATTTAGCAAGCGTTAGTTTAGGTCTCTGTTGAGAGCGCTGTGTTGAGAGCGCTGTGGTGGGAGTTTTGGAAGGGGAAGCATTGTTACAGCTCCTGCCTTAGTAAGCTTGCTGTCTAGCAGTTGTATTAAAAATTGACAGCCCACAGCAGCGATACAGTCCGTAGGAGGGGCTCTAAAAAGTGCTGCTGCTGTGTGTCCTTGTGCAGGTGTCAAGGAAGACGGTCAGACAGTGCCCATCATAGACTGTTCCTCCAGAGTTCTCTTTAAAGAGATTCAGTCAGTCTTTAAAGATACTGCTGCTTGTGATAATAACAGCTACCATTTATTCTCTTGGCTTACTGTGTGCCAGACACTGTGTGAAACATTTGACATAAGTTAATGCATTTAATCTAAACCAAGAAAGTAGATATTAATATGATTCCTTTTGCCAGGTGAAGAAACTGAGGCATAGAGAGAGATGAAGAAATGTACCTAAGTTTACATAGTTAGTGAATGGTAAACTAGGATCAGAAGCCAGGCAGCTTGGCCCTAGGGGCTACACTGCACATACGAATTGAGCACACTGGTCAGTCAGTTAGCATGGAATTTTGGTGAAGACCCAAGCCAGTTTCTTTCTGTACCATTGTTATCTGACAGATGAATACTGGAAATATAAACAGGATAAGGGTGCATTGAAGTTCATTTAAATTTGTTCAGTTAAACAGATGGTTGGCTTATCATTAGTTGCCTCACCCAGAGTTGTTTTCAAAACCACACCCAAGTCTCTTTCAGTAAGCTGCGCTGCAGTATTGGTTTAGGGATTGAGTAAGAGAAACTTCACTTATTAATTTGTGCTACATGTGTTACTAGTTAGAACACAATAATTTTAATAGAATGTTATTTTTAATAAAGTAGTGTATTTTATGTTTTAGTTGGTTAAATTTAATGTTCTAGAAATTTTTGAAAGGAACTTTTTTAGCATATTACTTTTACCAGATGTTAGATAATTAAAATATTTCCTGTTTATGGGGTATCCACTATGTGCCAGACGTTCCAGATATTTTACACTTATTTTTAATTGCCCCAACAAACAACCTTGGAACATGAATTTATATTTTATAGGAAACTGTATTTTATTACAAATGGTGGAAAAGATGTCAGTGTAGCTTATGAGGCAGTAGCGGAGTGTTGCTCGTGCAGAGTTGAAACGTTCGTCAGTGAGGTCTGGCGGGGAGTGAAGAAGCACACCCCTGTATCTCCAGGGAGAAGTGGTGACTGGGAATGAGATAACTAGAAAACATTTATCAGAATAAATTCCAGATGGATGCAGGAGAAATGTTTAAAACTATAGAGACTGTGGAGAAAAAGCAAAAGGAAGCGTTTATCAGTGGTAATGCCTAAAGCTTTCTTGGAACATAAGACATGTGCCTGGAGTTCCCTTCGTGGCTCAGTGGCTAACGAATCCGACTAAGAACCATGAGGTTGTGGGTTTGATCCCTGGCCTTGCTCAGGGGGTTAAGGATCCGGCGTTGCTGTGAGCTGTGGTGTAGGTTGCAGATGCGGCTCGGATCCCGCTTTGCTGTGGCTGTGGTGTAGACCAGCAGCTG
>PVHT021183717.1:422213-565167 GCA_004024745.2 Catagonus wagneri
TCAGGAGTTCCCATTGTGACTCAGTGATAACAAATCGACTGGTATCCATGAGGATGCGGTTCGACCCCTGCTTTGCTCAGTGGGTTAAGGATCTGGTGTTGCTCTGAGCTGTGGTGTAGGTCCCAGAAGTGGCTCAGATCCCTTAGCGTTGCTGTGGCTGTGGTGTAGGCCAGCAGCTGCAGCTCCAATTTGACCCCTAGCCTGGGAATCTTCATATGGCAGCAGGTGTAGCCCTAAAAAGCAAACAAAACAAAAAAAGCAGAAGAGTTCAGAGGAAAAGTTTTCTAGGGTTAAATATGTAAAATGTTAATATATTTGTTGAAAACTAAAATTATAGAAGATAATAGTCTGGGAATGTCAAATACGACAAAAGGGTCAGTGTAGGTATACTGTTTTTTCAAATTTGTAGGAATCAACACATCTAGACTTCAACAGAGAAATTAATAGGTGGACAGAGAAATTAATTGACCGTAATGGTGTCAATGGGAGCTCCTGACTAGGAACCATGAGGTTGCGGGTTCCATCCCTGGCCTTGCTCAGTGGGTCAACGATCCAGTGGTGCCATGAACTGTGGTGTAGGTTGCAGATGTGGCTCGGATCTGGCATTGCTGTGGCTGTGGCTGTGGTGTAGGCCGGCAGCCACAGCTCCAATTAGACCCCTAGACTGGGAACCTCCATATGCTGCGGGTGCGGCCCTAAAAAAAAAAAAAGACAAAAAAAAATGGTGTCAATGAAAAATTAGTTGATTTAAGGAAGAATTGGAAGATTTTATTCCTGCCAAATTTGAGGGCAATAACTGGGAAGAGCATCTCAGAAAGCTCTGGGAACTGTCCCGCCTGTTAGGAGTCAAGGCAGTTTATAAATGAGTTTTTTGCGAAGAGGACTGTGTATCAAAGGATGTGTCCTTACAGAGAGTTTGACACAATCCGGATCTAAGCATAACCCTAGTGGGTCATGTGACTCCTTACAAAGTCAAGGAGGAATGTTATCCTTTAAGGACTAGTTCTGTTGGTGCTGACAGGATGTTGCTGTTTTTGGTTGAGCAGGTCCTCCTGCTGATGGAGAAGTCTGGCCGGTGGGCAGTGCAGATACACGTACACAGTGGGGGAGAGGAGGCGAAAGGGCAGAGAAGAATTTTTATGTTTAGATCTTTCTTGGCTTGCCATAAAACATACATTTTATTTTTAAATTTTAAAATTTTGTTTTTTATTGAATTTTATTTCACAGTGGAAATTCCAGGTGTAAATAAATTAAAAAACTTCGTCTTTTCCTACTAATCAGAGAAATGTCAAATAAAGCAGCCACTTCCTATCCATCAAAGAAGGGGACATTTTTCTGATACCTCTGCTTCCTTTTCAGAGTGTGTGAACCAAAAGGAAGTGAAACTTATATGTAATCCTAACCCTTTTGAAGGGTTTCTTATACTGTAAACTTGCCTTGCTAGTGTTGCTGTTTCATTTAGCACCTATTCTTTGAGCTCTCACTCTAGGCAAGGTCCTGCAATTAGAATTTTCTAAAAGGTCACATTTGGGGGGGATGTTTGTGCTGTTACAGATATTCGAGAGTGCTCTCCATTTTTATTGGCTTGTTAAAATATGCTATAGTTTTTCAGAAATGTTCTGAGCTGCTGTGCGTAAATCATTTTGCACTATGTCATGCTTTTGGGACTTGAGCAAATTTGCCTCCCCTGAGTGCACAAAGCATTGTTGTTCATTTAAGGTTTGGGGTTGAATACTTGACTAGATCATTTCTTCCATTGCTAGCCAGAATGTCAGGCTGCAAGGCCAAGGTACCAGGATTTTCCTAGACACACAGTATAACGTACTTGGGAAAGGATGAAGTATTTGTTCATTTTAAAACTGGGTCAAATTCTGTTTATAAGTGATAGTATTACTTGGCTAAGTATTAATTTGAGGTAAAAACAGTCTCATATTAGACTGGTTTTGATAGTCCTTCCTAATGTATTTAACTAGATTGCAGAGTGTTTTTTTCTTATCAGATCTATATATTCTGAACTCACATGTCTGGGAGTTCCCTTCAAGCACAGCAGAAACAAATCTGACTGGGAACCATGAGGTTGCAGGTTCGATCCCTGGCCTTGCTCAGTGGGTTAAGGATCCGGTGTTACCATGAGCTATGGTGTAATTTGCAGACATGGCTCGGATCTCTTGTTGCTCTGGCTTAGGTCAGTGGCTACAGCTCTGACCCCTAGCCTGGGAACCCCCACATGCCGCGGATGCAGCCCCAAAAAGGCAAAAATAAATAAATAAACAAACTCACATGTCTTTGGTGAGACCTGATAGGTACCCCCACCCCTTGATTAGTATGGGTATAGACCTCACCCAGCTTGGACCGAGGATTCTTACTTTGACTGCCAGCCTTCAGAGGTTTCCCTTGTTCAGGGTCATTACTGATTTTTCTTATGACATTCTGCAAAGATTTTTCCAGCCTCCATTGAAAAAAAAAGGGGGGGTGTCAATCTGTGCTTCCTGACTTGCTCAGCTGGGTCTTCTGCAGTCTTTCCTGGTCGCACAATTCTCCTTTTCTTCCTTCCCACCTTTGGGAGTTATGCTTGCTTGCTTGAGTCTCCAGAACCTGTGGGCTAGAGACATACTGCTTTGGCTTTGTGTATCAACTTTGGGAATTGACGCAATTCTTAGAAACTAATACCCAGGTAACTGGAAACACAAATCCCAATTTGATATACAGATTGTTCATTTGCAGAGCCTGGAACTTCCTTGTGAGTGGCCGACTGTGATTTGGAGTCCGTCTAGTTAGCTGCTTGTATCCCCAGAGTCTCTTTAATCATACGTCAGTTGTGATTAAATGAAGCAAAGTGATAGCTTTTCTTACAGTCAGATGCCTCTGGGATCCAGACTCAGATTAACATTGCCAGTCCAAAATGTGAGACCTGGAAAAATAATATGAAAATTAAAATGTGAGCCCTGGATGTGTATTTGCTCCTCAGTATATATTTATCGAGGGCCTACTAGGTGTGAGAGCCCTGCGAGAACAGTAGTGAGTGAGACAGATGAGTCGCCTGCCCATTCTAGTGGGAGAGACGTTGAATTTCTGACAGTAGTGCTAATAACTGACACGTGCGTTAACTGTGTAAGGGGGTACATTTGTTAGCCTCATTGTTTCAGATGTGGGAACTGGGACCAGGGAAGTTAAGAAAATTTCCCAAACTTACAGAGCCAGTAAATGGCTGAGCTGCAGTTTGAACTCAGGCAGTCTGGCTCCAGAGCCTGTGCTTTGGAAGTGAGGATAGATGCCTGGAAGGGAAAGAAGACGCAGGGTGACTTGAGAGGACTGGGAGTGGGGGCCGTGCTAAGTAAGGCGGTGAGGGAAACTAGTCTCAAAATTTGAGTGTCTCAAAATTTGGAGCTGAAATTTGACCTGAAACCTGACTGATAAGTAGTAAGGCACTCAGAGTAGCTGGAATAAGTTTTTTCTGGGCAAAGAGAACAGATTAAAAGCTCTGAGGCAGGAAGGAGCTGGGGCTTGCAGACAGAAGGGAGCCTAGTGCATGTGGGACAGCATAGCAGAAAGATGGCTGGGGTCCAAACTGGGAAGTTCCTTGCTGGCTGTGATCAAGGTTTCAGATTTTATTCCAGGGACTGTGGGAAGCCATTGATAGGAATTATGCAGAGGCAGGACCTAATCTGATTCTATTTTTTATGGAGAATGAATTATAAGAGTCTAAGCAGGGAGACTAGGCTGAGGGAAGGTTAAGAGTTCTGTTTTGGGGAGTTCCTGTTGTGCCTCAGCAGGTTAAGAACCCGACTAATATCACTGAGGATGCGGATTTGATCCCTGTCCCTGCTCAGTGGGTTAAAGGATCGGCATTGCTGGGAGCTGCGGTAAGTCACAGACATGGCTCAGATCCTGAGTTGCTGTGGCTGTGGTGCAGGCTGGCAGCTGCAGCTCCAATTCGACCCCTAGCCTGGGAACCTCCATATGCTGCAGGTGCGGCCCTAAGAAGAAAAAAAAAAAGAAAAAGTACATGCTGCAGGTGCGGCCCTAAGAAGAAAAAAAAAAAAGAAAGAGTACATGTATCAAAATAGGCACACCAAGTAAACACCAATGTTTTTGTGTCTTTTGGTTGTTTCTTTGAGTTCACCACATTTTTATTGATCACCTCCTGTGTACCAGTCAGCAGTGTAAGGTGCTTAGACTACAGAAGAGCAAGGTGGGCCGGGTTGCCCTGATAAACAGCTTCAGGCTTTAAGACCAGTGTGATGTGTCCTGTTCATCAGTAAACTTGGCCTGTTGTTTCCTAACAGGAGGGAGGCACATCCCATCTCCTTGATTCCTTATGCAGTGAAATGCCCTCTTGGGCTGAGAGGCCAGGAGCTGCTTTTGGTAGGCTGGGAGTAGGTAGTGGCTGCAAAATGGAGCTAAGTACTGACTTAAAGAAATACTGTTTTAATCAGCCAGTATTAATTTAAAGAAGTATTCAGTCATACATGATTCTAATGTGGACAGAGTCATTTTGGAAGACCAGCTACGAGGGGCTCATTAACCCTGCATATTCGCAACTCAGTTCTCAGCCTGAGAGTTTGGTCTGTCATTATCCCTGGCTTAGGGTAAGACAGTCTTTTAGAACCCACATTTTATCACCTATAAAATCAAGGTAGGGCCACTCTACGAACATATTTAACAGAGGAGTTCCCATTGTGTCTCATTGGGTTAAGAACCGAACTAGATCTATGAGGATGTGGGTTCCATCCCTGGCGTCGCTCAGTGGATTACCGATCTGGCATTGCTGCGAGCTGTGGTGTAGGTCACAGGTGTGGCTTGGATCCGGTGTTGCTGTGGCTGTAATGTAGGCCGGCAGCTGCGGCTCCCGTTCAACCCCTAGCCTGGGAACTTACATATGCCACAGATGCAAACATTAAAAAAAAAAACTTAAAATAAATAGTGGTATATACATATATAATAATATTTTATAAATATGCACACAAAACCACTGGGGAGCTTGCCTGTGGACACCTCAGAGATTACAATATGGATACGCATGGCTTCAGACACTTGGTGGAAACAAGGGGAGAAAAACAACAAAAACTATAAAACTTTAAACAAATGGTTAATGTCATCATCCTGCGAGAATTATAAGGTGCTGTGTACTCTTCATTTGTACATTCAGGGGTGCTTGTGGTATTATTTATGTTTGTAATGTTTTTTTTCTTTTTTCTTTTTATGGCTGCACCTGCAGCATATGGAACTTCCCAGGCCAGGGTCAGATCAGAGCTGCAGCTGCCAGCCTGTGCCATAGCCACGGCAAGGCAGGATCCGAGCTGCATCTTATGACAATGCTGGATCCTAACCAACTGAGCAAGGTCAGGGATTGAACCTGCATCCTCAGAGAGACAATGTCGGGTCCTTAACCCACTGGACCACAGTGGCAGCTCCTTTGGTGTTTTATTTTCAAGTTTTTCTTTTTTTTATGAATTAAACTTAATACATGTATGAACAGTACTTTCCTGACCATCTCTATCCTCTCTCCACCCAGACCCTCTCATAACTTACAAATATAAACCCCTTTTTAAGTTTCTTGTATGTTCTTCCTACTTTTTAAAAATGCAAATATAGTATTTTTCTTATCCTTTCTTCCCCCCCCCACGAGATACTATAAATATATTGTTCTCTTGGATTTCCCATCGTGGCGCAGTGGAAATGAATAGGAGCTACAAGGTTGTTTGACCCTGGCCTCATTCAGTGGGTTAAGGATCTGGTGTTGCTGTGAGCTGTGGTGTAGGTCGCAGATGCGACTCTTATCTGGCGTTGCTCTGGCTGTGGTGTAGGCTCGCAGCTGTAGCTCCGATTGGACCCCTGGCCTGGGAATCTCCATATGCCTCTGGTGTGGACCTAAAAAGCAAAAAAAAAAAAAAAAAAAAATCTCTATTTTACTTTTTTTCACTTGATAGATCCTTATTTTTGTGAAAATGAGACCATCTAAAAACTTGTGTGCTCATGGTTATTTCATAGCTAAAGGATTTTCAGGCTCCATCAGTTTATATAATTAACTTTTCAGAGACTATACCTTTGGGCAGATTTTTACTTGGACTAATTCTTATCATTTTAAATACTTCCTGCCTAACTCTAAAGAGGAAAACCCGACACTGTTTTCGGAGGTCCCAGAGTTAATAAAGTAGCTCGTATTTCAGCCTTTGTGTGTATAGAATATGTGTGTCTTAGTGTACTCAGTTTTGTTGTTCTCAGTTTATTAGCCCTGGCTGACTGGTATCGTCACAGCTTCCTTTTATCATTTGTCTTCCACAGAACCAATTACTTCACAAATAGGAACATTTAGTTACTGACCATTAAGTTCTGAAAAAAACTGCGTGTTTGTTTTTGCGATATTTTAATCTTCCTTCCTTACAGCCCGAGCAAGCCTTCTCACCTTCTTCCTTCTCCCCGGAAAATAAACAGAAATCCAGCTCAGACCCTTCCATAGCGAGCCACCCTCACGGAATGAAATGCAGGAAAAGTTTTGTTTTGGTAAAACCATAAATTTTGGGAGTTCCTGTCGTGGCACAGCGACTACTAACCATGAGGTTGAGGGTTTGATCCCTGGCCTTGTTCAGTGGGTTAAGTGTCTGGCGTTGCCGTGAGCTGTGGTGTAGGTTGCAGACGTGGCTCAGATCCCCGTTGCTGTGGCTGTGGTGTAGGCCGGCAGCTGTAGCTCAGATTCGACCCCTAGCCTGGGAACCTCCACATGCCACGGGTGTGGCCCTAAAATGACAAAACCCCGAAAAAAAAAAAAAAAACAAATTTTGAAAATCTTCGTTACTTGAGCAGAAATGTAGTGAAAAAAGTAAAAATAAGAGTTCCCTGGTGGATTAGTGGTTAAGGATTTGGTGTTGTCACTGCTGTGGCTTGGGTTCGATCCCTGGCCCAGGGACTCCTGCATGCTGTGCCCCCCCCCAAAAAAAAACCTCCCAGATTCTTTTCCTGAAATCTGAAATGTAGCTTCTTTTGTGGAATTTCTTCTTGAAAGCACTCGTTAAAGAGTATACTGATTGGGAATTCCCATAGTGGCCCAGTGGGAACGAATCTGTCTAGCATCCATGAGGACACAGGTTTGATCCCTGGCCAGTGGGATTCAGTGGGTTAAGGATCCAGCATTGCTGTGAGCTGTGGTGTAGGTTACAGATGTGGCTCGGATCCCGTGTTGCTGTGACTGTGGTGTAGGTCCGGCAGCTACAGCTCCGATTTGACCCCTATCCTGGGGACCTCCATATGTTATGGGTACAGCCCTCAAAGACCAAAAAAAAAAAAAAAAAATACTGATAGGAGTTCCTGTTGTGGCGCAGTGGTTAACGAATCTGACTAGGAACCATGAGGTTGCGGGTTTGATCCCTGGCCTTAATCAGTGGGTTAACGGTCTGGCGTTGCCGTGAGCTGTGGTGTAGGGTGCAGACGCGGCTCGGATCCCGCGTTGCTGTGGCTGTGGCGAAGGCCGGCAGCTACAGCTCCTGTTAGACCCCTAGCCTGGGAACCTCCCTCCATATGCCGTGGGTGCGGCCCTAGATAAGGCAAAAGGACAAAAAAAAAAAAATACTGATTAGTATTTACTCCCATGCTATCCGAAAGTAGTGGATGTCACTTGAAATATATTTTTTTGGATGAAAGCAGAATTTTGAGAAATTAGTAATGGAGAATGATTTTGCATGTCTTTTCACCGTTCACCCATTTAACAGATGATTATTGCTATGTGCTGATTGGTGAGGAGGTGGTGCTGAGTTAGAGGATCCCAGTGTGCCCACCTGCTCTTGGCCGGTGTCCACATTCTTACTTCCCGTGCGGCTCTTGAAGGATGAGCTTGGCATTTGGGGAATGGTTCAGGCCCTGATTTGGCCGTTTATTGATCTTGCGGTCTGAGGAACGTGAAACTCTCCTCTGTGTGGAAACATGGTGCTCTACTGTGGCCTGTGGCCTGTCCTTGCACAGTTAATGCACTGGTCACTCTTCTGAATCCCTGGCATTTTCTTTTCTTTCTTTTTTTTGTGTGTGTCTTTTTAGGGCCCTAACCGTGGCATATGGGGGTTCCCAGGCCAGCGGGTCGACTTGGAGCTACAGCTGCCAGCCTGCTCCACAGCCACAGCAATGCCAGATCCTCAACTCACTGAGTGAGGCCAGGGATCGAACGTTGCAACCTCATGATTCGTTTTTGCTGCGCCACAATGGCAGCTCCTCCCTCGCATTTTCTGGTTGTGTTTTCAACTGGATTTGGGGAAAATTTGGTGTGAATTTGGGAGTCATGGAGATCATGGTCCTCTATCTCATTTTCTCTCTAAAGTGCTCTCAGATGCATTGTTTCATTTGATCATTAGGTTAGGGAGATACTTTTGTTTCATAGATGAGGACTTCGGAAGTGTCGAAGTTATACAGTGGAAGCAGTGGAACTAACCACAGATTCCTAGCCCTGTTTAGTGGCCTGTCCACTGTCCACTACTGACCCTTGGGTTGGAGAATCCTTTTGTCAGCCCAAGAAGACCATTTAGTGAGAAGCAATTAAATGCACAGTCTCTAGGAGTTCCGTTGTGGTACAGCGGAAACAGATCCGACTAGTATCCATGAGGCTGTGGGTTTGATCCCTGGCCTTGCTCAGTGGGTTGGGGATCTGGCGTTGCTGTGAGTTGTGGTGTAGGTTGCAGCCGAGGCTTGGATCCTGCATGGCTGTGGCTGTGGTATAGGCCGGCAGCTGCAGCTGCAATTCGACCCCTAGCCTGGGAACCTCCATATCCTCTGGGTGCAGCTCTGAAAAGCCAAAAAAAAAAAAAAAAAAAAAAAGCGCTGTCTCTAAACCATGCTCTTAATTTCAAATTCTTACTTTTCCACTCATGGCTATGTAAACTTAAGCAAGTAACTAGAGTCTCTTAATATACCAGAAGATTGATTAAATGTTATAGTTAGAAGAAGAACAATAGCAGGTATGTAACCATGTGAAAACTTAATAAAATGTGGAAGATTTAAGCTGGGAACCTGTGAACAAACCATTCATCCTGAAGGAGAGAGGAAGCAAGAGGTCCTCCCAGGTCATTCCTGTTTGAAAGGAGCGAAAGTGGGCAGCAAGGCCCGGAAGCACTGCTTTGGCTCAATTTTACCTTTTTTCCTTTCTTCTCTAATTTGAGCGTGTTGGGACACAGGATGGTGAGAGGTAGAGTGTGGCAAATGCTTAAGAACAGGTGCTCTAAAGCAGGTGCCTGGGTTCAGACCTTAGCAGCCCCACCACAGGCTGCTTAACTGCTTTGTGCCTCAGTTCCTGTATCTGTAGGAAAAAGGAGTTAATGCGTGTAAAAGTGAGTTTTAAATCAGTAATTACCACTTAGCAGGCAGTGCCTATTTTAAAGGGAATTTTTCGATTAGTTTCATCTGCAAGAGAACATCTGGAGAACAGGAATAGAAATGATCCGATCAAGAGTAATTAAAGGCTTTTACTGAGCTTTGAGGTCCCAAGCAGGGCACATTCCGCCTGAAGCTTTGAAGAGGAATCCTAAACTTCAGGTAGGAGTTGGTGTGTCTGTTAGAGGAAATGGAGGGCTAGGCTTGTACTGGAGGCCGTGAGGAGTTGCGTTCTTATTTGGGAGAGGGCTCCAGGGTTGGGCTCCTTCCTGTCAGTAGATGTGGGAGATTGCTCATTGACTGGCTCAGAACTCCTTCCAGAACTGTAGGTTTCTGAGAGTTTGTAATGAATTTTTGTCTGGCCTTTTCTCTTCTGTTTTCCCACCCAAGCTGCCGGATAGGGTGTGGACTATCTCTGCAGCGGTGTTCCCCCCTTTTGCCTAAGCTTAGCCATCAGCCTTGTCACTCATTCTTTCTAGTGAAGGCTCCTCTTTTTCTTTTAAGCTTTTTTTCTAGGAGTTCCTGTTGTGGCTCAGCGGTAACAAGTCCAGTCAGTATCCATGAGGACGTGGGTTCCATCCCTGGTCTCACTCAGTGGGCTAAGGATCTGATGTAGTCATGGCTGTGGTGCAGGCTGGCTGTTGCAGCTCAGATCTGACCCTAGCCTGGGAACCCTAAAGAGCAAAAAAAAAAAAAAGCTTTGTGGAGGCTAAGTTGACAAAATTGTACCTTTTTAAAGGGTACGTGATGATTTAATATGCATATACATTGTGAGATGATTCCCATGGTCGAGTTATTTAGCATATCCATCACCTCACTGCCCCCCACTTCTTTTTTGGTGAGATCATCTTCTGTTTAATCAAGTGTGTCCCAACGATGCCATTTCATTCTGGGTGCAAACCCTGTGGAGCCTTCCCAGAGAAGTTCCTTCACCAGGTGACTGCGCCTGCCTCAAGCCAACCTGGAAGTACCTGCTTAGCTCTAAGAGCATAGCATCTCTTCTGTGAGGCTTTCCTGACAACCGTCTCTGTGAGTGCCACAGGAATGCTGTGACACGGGACCACAGACCGGGCAGCTTAAGCAGAAGTTTACTGTCGCAGTTCTGGAGACCAGAAGTGCAAGATCAGGGTATCAGCAGGGCTGGTTCCCTCTTTCTTTTTTTCTGCCGTTTTAGAGCTGCACTTGTGGCATACGGAGGTTCCCAGGCTAGGGTTCAAATTGGAGCTGTAGCTGCCGGCCTACGCCACAGCCAGAGCAACTCAAGATCCAAGCCACATCTGTGACCTACACCCCAGCTCACAGCAACGCCAGGCCAGGGATCAAACCTGCAACCTCATTGTTCCTAGTCGGGTTCGCTAACCACTGAGCCATGTTGGGAACTCCCAGATCTCCCCTTTTTGTAAGGACACCAGTCACGTTACGTTAGGGACTCACCCTGCTCCAGTATGACATCATCTTAACTGATTACTTATGCAGTGACCCCGTTTCTAGAGTAGGTCACATTCTGGGGTACTGGGAGTTGAGACTTCACCATGAATTTAGGGGCACACAGTCCAACCCATAACACACTCTCTCTGCTGTTCCTGACCTCCCCTTGGACACTCTCAGTCTGTTGATACGAGATTTCCGTCATGGTACCAAGTGTATTGATTACACTTCCTTGTCTGTCATCTCCCACTTATTTTGTAATGTTTTATCTTTGGCGCCTTGTATGTAATGTGGAGAGCAGCTCTGGGGAGAATCATTAAGCATCAGGAGTTAGTAGAGATTAAGGAAGATACTGCAGAGGTCACCTCTTTTCTTGTTTTCCTTTGATAGTTCCAAAGGCTGTCTGGAGTTGGGTGTAAGGTTGCCAGGGACACCGGCAGAGGCTTCCACTTTTATTAGCACGTGAGCATTTTTGTTACCTCTTGGTTTATTTTCCATGGAGTGATGTAATTCATTATCACCTGGCAGTCTATGCTTTCTGAGATATGGTTTAAGAACATTTAGAAATTGACAAGACCCTCTGGGTCCCCCAGAGTATGCTTTACTCAGAGAATTTTGCTAATGGCAACATTCTTGTTTCAGCCTTTGGTTCGAGTGTTCTGTTTTTAGGGGCTCAAAGGTAAATTATGTGAATGGTTGGAATTGGTTAGCAAAATGTCTGTGCCAGAAGGGAGCTGCCAAGAACTAATTGAATCTGCCCCAGAGCTTAAGAACTAGCTCATTAAATATTTCAGAGAAGCAAAAATTTGGTTTCTGACCTGAGGTTTAGTTATACCTTAATGAGGCCGAATCATCCTGGGGTTGGAATACCTTTGCTAAGAAAGAATATTCCAGGGAATGCTTTTTCCTTATTTCTAGAATAAATAACATTCTGGGCAGAGTGGTGTCTTCTGGGATGCTAGTAGAAAAGGGAGGTTAATCTTAAAATATCCTTTCATCCCATTCATCCCAGTATCGGTAACATCTGTCTGAAAGAACATGCTGAAATGTGTTCATTTGAAGGCAGAGACCAGCCCGTGTAAGGTCTGGAAGCACTTTGTTCTGAGAGCGGGGGTTATGGAGCATTTCAGACACATCCGTGTAGGACAGTGTAGTAGACTCTGCTCTGGCCTTCACCCGTCTTTGTGGTTATCAGCGTGTAGACGGTCTTGTTTATTGTGTAGCCCTTGCTCTCTTCGACCCCATGCATATTTTAGTCAGATTCCAGGTGTCAGGAGTTCCCGTGGTAGCTCAGCAGTTAATAAACGCGACTAGTATCTATGAGGATGCAGGTTCAATCCCTGGCCTTGCTCAGTGGGTTAATGATCCGGCGTTGCTGTGAGCTGTGGTGTAGGTCGCAGACGCGGCTTGGATCTCGAGTTGCTGTGGCTGTGGCGTAGGCTGGCAGCTACAGCTCCGATTCGAACCCCTAGCCTGGGAACCTCCGTATGCCTTGGATACAGCCCTAAAAAGCCAAAAAAAAAAAAAATCCAGGTGTCATATTATTTTATCCATGAATATTTCTGTATGTGTCTAACCATAATAATATTACATCTAAAATTTTTAACAGTAATTCCTTAATGCCATCCAAGTCTAGTTAGTGTTCAAATTTATAATTGTCTCAAATGTCATTTTCGGGTGTTTTTTTTTTTTTTTGGTCTCTTTTGTCCTTTTAGGACCGCCCTGGCGGCATATGGAGGTTCCCAGGCTAGGGGTCTAATTGGAGCTGTACCTGCCAACCTATGCCAGAGCCACAGCAACGCCAAATCTGAGCTGCATCTGTAACCTACACCACAGCTCACGGCAACGCTGGATCCTTAATCCTCTGAGTGAGGCCAGGGATTGAACCCACAACCTCATGGTTCCTAGTTGGATTTTTTCCCTCTGTGTCACGACGGGAACTCCTGTATTGCCTTTTAGTCCCTGATTGTTTTCATACTTTGCCTTTAAGTCCTTGAAAAAGTATCACTTCAAGCATGCTATTTTATCATATCTTTAGATTTTAGACAAGCAATATCCAAATTGATCTTTTTCTTAAAAAAATGTTTTCTTCAAGTGATTCTTTGGCTGTTGGTACCACAAAATACATATTTTTAGTAAACTATTCCTTAAAGGCTTGCTATTTAAATTGTGGTCCAAGTTCAGTGGCATTGTTATCACTTGGGCGCTCATGAGATGTGCACTGCGGGATCTCAGGCCCACCCCAGACCTGTTGGATATGAATTTGTGTGTTAATATGGTTGATTCATAGACTTTAAAAAGGTAACAGTGCCGGAGTTCCTGTTGTGGCACAGCAAAAATGAATCTGACTAGTAACCATGAGGTTGCGGGTTCGATTCTTGGCATCGCTCAGTGGGTTAAGGATCCGGCGTTGCTGTGAGCTGTGGTGTAGGTCGCAGATGCCGCTTGGATCCTGAGTAGCTGTGAGCTGTGGTGTAGGCCGACAGCTGTAGCTCCAATTAGACCCCTAGCCTGGGACCCTCCGTATGCCGCAGGCGCAGCCCTAAAAAGACAAAAAAAAAAAAAGGGAAAAAAGCTAACAGTGCCAGCCTGATTCCCCAGGCTGGGTCCTTGTGTTTTTGTACCTGTGCCCTCCTTTCTGTCCCTTCCCATCTCTTCGGGGACATTGTTTCCCCTCACTGCCATTGTCATTGTCATCATTTACAGTGTAGCTGAGAGATTAAGAGCAAAAGCTGTGCAGCCAGAAGGCCTGCTCTAGAACCTCAGCCCTGTTAACTCCCTGGCCGAGCGGCCTGAGTTCCTCCTCTGTAGAGGGAGAAAAACAGTAACAGTGTGTTGACAAGTAGGGGAGGTGAGAGGACGGAATACAGTGGAGAACAGTGTCTGGCGCACTCTTCTGGCTGCTGTCATTCTCCTTCCCCTATCACACGGCATTTTAGTTATCTCTGTGGCATAGCAAGCTGTCCCAGCACTTTGCTGCCTAGAATTGTTAGTTCATTGTTCATGTTTGATGATTCTGTGGGTCAGGAATACAGGCAGAGCTCAACTGTGCAGTTTTGTTCTTTGTGACACCCACTGAAGTCGCTTGATGACTTTCAAGTTTTTAAATTGTAATTTTAATTAATTTAACTAAATGCATATTCTGGATGTAGATCTCCTCTCAGATATATGATCTGTAGATACTTTCTTCCATTTTATGTGTTATCACTTTCTCATGTATCCTTTTTTTATTGGTCTTTTTAGGGCTGCACCCATGCCACATGGAAGTTCCCAGGCTAAGGGTGGAATCAGAGCTGTAGTTGCTGGCCTACACCACAACCACTATAACTTAGGATCCTAGTCGCATCTGTGACCTACACCACAGCTCACAGCAACGCCGGATCCTGAACACACTGGGCAAGGCCAGGGATTGAACCCTTGTCCTCATGGATACTGGTCGGGTTCTTTAACCACTGAGCCACAACGGGAACTCCTCTCAGGTATCCTTTGAAGCACAAATGTTTTTAATTTTAAGGAAGTTGAGTTCATCTGTTCTTTCTTTTATTGCTATCCTTTTGATGTTTTGAATAAAAAATACTGCCTGCCCTATCAGTAAAGGAGGGATGTTGCAGCCCCCTGATGGTGAGCCCTGAGGGCACTCAGGATGGAAACAGAATGCCTGCCACTGCAGCCACCCCAACAGTGCACCCCCAGGAGGTGCGGGAGGAGAAAGCACAGGATATTGGCTCCCGGTAGCCAAAGTGCATATGGATGGAATGATTTCAGGGAGCCCAGACTCTGTATCTTCTCGTATATAGAGAAGCGCAGAATTCCTCAACTTAAGACATCTGGTTTTCTTTAATTAACAGTAATTTTTGATGTTCTGTCTACTCCTGTGTGTCCTGGCTACTGCCTTGCCTCTTCATTCGCTAAGTTATCGGAGATGCTGTGTCCTGGGCTTAAGTCCTCAGTTTTTTTTTTTTTTTTTTTGGTTGCACCCACGGCATGTGGAAGTTCTCAGGGCCAGGGATCAAACCAGAGGCACTGCAGCGACCCAAACTGCTGCAGTGACAGTGCCTGATCCTTAACCCGCTGCACCACAAGGGAACTCCCTTTTGTTTGTGGAGTAAAAATTCAACTCTCAACTTTTAGGTTTTGCTTTTTTTTTTTTTTTCCCTTCACTTGACAGTGTCATGTAACACTTTGCCTAATCCAGGGTCTTATAGATTTACTCCTTTACTTCTAAGAATTTTATAGATTTTTTGCTATTACATTAGGTCTGTTTTCCATTTGGAATGAGTTTTTGTATGTAGTGTAAGAAAGGGGCAGCATTGACATTTTTAGCTGCTAGTTCAGTCAGCTCTTAAACCCTGCTTTGTCTGTCCTCTGTGGCTTGAGGAGCTGTTGTTGACTCACTCATCATTACAGCTCTCTGCTTGTGGCTTCTGAGACTGCGGCTCATCTTGTCTCTTTATTCCCTCCCTCCCTTCCTTCCTTTTCTTTTCTTTTTCTTTGTAGGGCCACACTCACGGCATATGGAGGGTCCCAGGCTAGGGGCTGAATCAGAGCTGCAGCTGCCGGCCTACACCACAGCCACCACAACACCAGATCCGAGCCACATCTGTGACCTACGCCACAGCTTTCGGCAACACCAGATCCTTAACCCACTGCGAGAGGTGAGGGATTGAACCCATATTGTCATAGAGACAATGTCGGGTCCTTAACCTGCTAAACAAAAAATTTTTTATCTTGCATTTTAGGGCCACACCCTTGCATTTGGAAGTTCCAAGGCTAGGGGTCGAATTGGAGCTACAGCTGCCGGCCTACACCACAGCCACAGCAACCTGGGATCCAAGTCGTGTCTGCAACCTACACCACACACACAGCTCACCACTGAGTGAGGCCAGGGATCCAGCCCGCATCCTCATGGTTACTAGTTGGATTCGTTTCTGCTGCTTCACAATGGGAACTCCTAAACAAAATTTTAATATCTGATTCTTTTTCAGTTTGTCCCAGGACATGCTAGTTTTGTCTGTTGAACAGCAGCAGGGACAAAAACTGCTCTCTCTTGGTGGAAGGGTGGGTGATGACGGATCAGCCATGTGCCTCAGAAGCCACAAAGAAGTGTCACATGTCAGGGCTCTGACCCTTCAGTCAGTCTGGCTGTCCTCGTGCTGCTGCAGATTGTGTTTATTAGGCTGGTGTGCTCATTATGAAATGGTACTGGGCACTGATTCAAAAACAGTACTTTCTTTTGATTCTGTAGGAACCAGGAACGACTGTGCGATGAATGGTGACACTCGAGCTGCAGTGGTGACCTCACCACCCCCAACCACGGCCCCTCACAAAGAGAGGTACTTCGACAGGGTGGATGAGAACAATCCAGAGTACTTGCGGGAGAGGAACATGGCCCCAGACCTTCGCCAGGACTTCAACATGATGGAGCAGAAGAAGAGAGTGTCCATGATTCTGCAAAGTCCCGTAAGAGGCTGTTTCTCTGACCAAGGGTCCTCTTCTTCCTTCCACTGCCTCGGGTCTCGTGCTCCGTTGTGTGTGGCACAGTCAGTTTACCGTAGCACAGGAAGTCAGCACCTTGTGTGTGTATGTGTATTCTTTGAAGAATTCAACTTATGCTGCCTAGCACTGAGAACCATATCTAGTCACTTATGATGGAGCCTGATGGAGGATAATGTGAGAAAAAGAATCTATATATGTATGTGTGACTGGGTCACCTTGCTGTTCAGTAGAAAATTGACAGAACGCCATAAACCAATGATAATGGAAAAAATAAAAATCATTAAAAAAAAAGAATTCAGTTTAGTTCGTTATCAGACACAATCATTGAAACCTCATTATCATCAAGGATAGGAGATGTTTATTTCTCCTTTTTACTACTCACTGCTGCTCTGGAGAGTTTTTTTTTTTTTTTTTTTTTAGGGCCATACCTGGGGTATATGGAAGTTCCTAGCCTAGGGGCTGAATCAGAGCTACACCACAGCCAAGGCAGTGTGAGATCCAAGCCACTCCTGCGACCTGCACTGCAGCTGACAGCAACACCGGATCCTTAACCCATTTAGCAAGGTCAGGGATTGAACTCGCATCCTCACAGATACTAGTTGGGTTTGCTACCACTGAGCCACAATGGGAACTTCCTCTGGAGAGTTTTTATATATTGGGACGATTTCAAAATTACTCTTTCCTCCAATGCCACCTAGCTTGGTGCTGGACACTTAGTAAGTCTTAGCAGTACCTGATTGTTGATTGATTTTACCTTTAAGTTATGGTTGGCATTTGAACCAGAATCACACCCAACTAAGTGTCTTCTGTCTGCATTTTTAGGTAAAGCAATGCTGTTTTCGTAGTTTTCTCATGTTGACGCTGCTGCCTTTGTGTGTGGTTCATTCTTTTTATCCTTTTATCTGTTCTTGTTTTATTTTGTTAACATTTTGGGGTGTCACTTGGCAGGTAGTTAATTGAGTTAAAAAAAAAAATGTCTGGAGCTCCCCTCGTGGCTCAGTGGTTAACGAATTCGACTAGGAACCATGAGGTTGTGGGTTCGATCCCTGGCCTTGCTCAGTGGGTTAATGATCTGGCGTTGCCGTGAGCTGTGGTGTAGGTTGCAGACACGGCTCGGATCCCACATTGCTGTGGCTGTGGCGAAGGTTGGCAGCTACAGCTCCTGTTAGACCCCTAGCCTGGGAACCTCCGTATGCTACGGGTGTGGCCCTAGACAAGGCAAAAAGGCAAAAAGACAAAAAAAAGAAAAAAAATGTCAGTTGTCTCCATTTTCAAGGAACTGAGCATTTAGCAGTAAACAGAGCATGGAAAGCTTGCTTGTTTGGTTATTAATGTTATTCATATATTTTTCCTCAATAATAGAATTTAAAGTACACAAGTCTTAAGTATACACCTTGGTGAATTTTGATAAATGTATGACACTGTGTAAACAGCCAGGTAAGTCTCAGGCTGTACAGTCCCGCTGAAGGAGACGACCAGTAAACCACAAACAAGCACAGTGCAGGAGAACAGCTGGATGGCTAGACTGAGTGTGCCTGTGCTTAGACAGGCCTCTCTGCGTGAGGAAGTTTAACCCGAACACTGAAGGGCAGTAGGGAGCCAGCCTTGCAGGGGTCAGGGGAGAAACATTCCGGGGTGAGGGAGCAGCAGATGTGAAATTCCTGCGGTAGGAAGGAGCTCGGAAGAGTCAGAGGCCAGCCTGTGTGGTCTGAGCACAAGCACGAGGAGGGAGGGCCGTGACGGGGGGAGGAGGGGCAGGCCTGGGAGGCTGGCGAGGTCAGCCCCGGAGTCTGCTCTGCGTGGAGTACAGGAGAGAGCCACCGGAGGGCCGCAGTTGGGACTGGCACAGCTCTGTCTTTGAATAACTCACACCGGCTGTGGCACAGAGAGGGCGTCGTCAGATGGGGAGGGAGGGAAGGCCTCTTCCAACCAAGAGGTGATGGCTGCTTGGGACCCTGGGGGAGTGGACGGGAAGGGAGGTGACTCACTGAACGTTCGTTTTGAAGGTAGGATAAGCAATGTTTGCCGATGGATGGGGAGGAAGAGGCGGGAGGGAGAATCGGGGTAACATTGGCTTGAGTAGTTTTCCTATGTAAAAGCAACAAGAAACTAAGTAAAAGTCACTAAGGATAGAGTGAAGAAGCCAAACCCAGAACACGTACTGTGGTGGGCACGGGAGTGCAGAGATCCAGAGTAAAGCCCCTCCGCTGTGGTTCAGAACACAGCGCCAGCGCGGGACTGACCTAAGGCATGGCGGGAGCCTGAGCAGAGCAAGGTCGGTAGTGAAAAGACTGTGAAAGTGTGGGGTCTACTTAATAACGTATCCCGGTGTTGGGTTCTTGGTTTTAGGAGTGTGGCTTGTTCAACCACAGTACGTACGGAGTGGGAAGGCCCACCCTGTGGGCATGGATGCTGATGCTGGGGAAGTTTACTTCGGATTGGTTCTCTGCTCTCAGCAGAATAGCACGTGCAGTGGTCCGCTGACAGCGCGGGGAGTCATGTAGAGACCACATGGGGAGTAGGCGAAGGCCCGGTCCCTGGGCTCATGTCAAGGGCGCAGTCAGGGCAGTGGTCATGAATTCACAGCGAGGCAGTGCAGCATGGCCTTCGTTTTTTCCCTCCAGCCCCTTTCAGCAGCACAAGTAGAAAGGGTGAAGAGTCGAACTTAGCGAGAGTTGGGATTTTGCCGGAGGAAATGGAGAGTTGAAGCTGTAAACAAGGGAGGGGTCAGAATATTAAACCAAGAGTCTGATGTGAGTGAGGAGAGTCAGGACCCAGGAAGGGTGAGGGATGGTGATTAGGTCTTAGGATCACGACGGGGTTCAGGAGAAGGTGAGCTGGACGGCAGGAAAGGCTAATGGAGAGCACGTGCTTGGCTCTGAGATTGAAGGGTGGCACAGGTACTAGGACAGGGCAGGTCTCTAAGGCGTGACCGTGGAAACAGGAGGCCAGGTGAGCTGAATGGCAGGGTCATTGGAGGGGAGGCGATCAGGAGGCTGAGAGGCGAAGGTGTGGATGTTGAACCTCAGGAGTTAGGACCAAGGGGGCATGCGAGGTCATTGGCTGGTGCCTATTAATTGGGGCCAGAATCTGGGATCCAGATGGGTGGCCCCAGGCCTCACAGGTCATTGCTAAGCTCAGCTCTGTACTGCACATACTGGTCATTTGGAATGCTCTGGATTGATAAAGAGGGCCCCTTGCACTGTGGATTTTTTTCTCTTTTGTGTTTTCCTTACTAATGTTTTAAGTTCCTTGATGGCAAAGCCTTTTCTTCTGTCTGTATGTCCTCAGTGTCTAGAACAATGTTGTTTAATTTTTTTCAGCCTTTCATGTTGAATGTGTGCGTAGAATTCCACTGTAAGGTGACTCATTGTGCTAACGCAGTCCTCTGCTGTGTAAAATGAAGACTGTTAGCTGTTTTCCTTTAGTAGCTGTGCTGGGCTGTGTACCT
Source organism: Catagonus wagneri (assembly GCA_004024745.2). NCBI lineage: Eukaryota > Metazoa > Chordata > Mammalia > Artiodactyla > Tayassuidae > Catagonus > Catagonus wagneri. The sequence goes on from PVHT021183717.1 coordinate 441,940, forward strand.
TGTGAACAAGTCTTTGAGCACATCTCTGATCAGTTCTTTAGAAAAGACACGGAGGAATAGGAAATGCCTTTTCAAAGTTTTAAGCTTTTGTATTGTTAAATTACTTTCCAGGTAGAACGTGCTAGTTTATGCTGCAGGTAGTGAAGTATGAGAATATGCATGTACTTTTCCAGCACTGGATGAAAACAGACAAAAAGACTGAGCTATGTGATAGTTACCCCTGCCTTCGCAAGGAACAGAAAAGAAGCCGTGTCTCATTGTTCTAATCTGCCTTTTATTAGGCTTTCTGTGAAGAGCTGGAATCAATGATACAGGAACAGTTCAAAAAGGGGAAGAATCCCACAGGCCTCTTGGCGCTGCAGCAGATTGCAGATTTTATGACGACAAACGTGCCAAACGTCTACCCAGCAGCTCCGCAAGGAGGCATGGCTGCCTTAAACCTGAGTGAGTACTTCCTGACGGTGACCTTTCGTAATGCTTTTCTTATGTCATGGACACGAGCACATAGTATGTGACATGTAGAACGGAGCTTTTAAAAAGATGCTCTAGGAGTTCCCACTGTGGCGTGGCGGTCCGTGGTCCGGCTTGTCTCCGTGGCGCTGCTGGTTCAGTCCCACCCAGCACAGTGGCTAGCACGGCCGTGGTCTAGGTCGCACATGTGGCTGAGATTCGGTCCCTGACCAGGGGACTTCATATGCAACAGGGGGAAAAAGTTTTAGTTATAGTAAAAGATAGGCCTGAAAATGGCTTGAGTTAGAGGGCTCCATTTTTATGAGCCAGTGTTATTTCTTAGGCAGATGACTTTTATGTGGCTTCTCAGACCCTTTGTGAGTTAAGAAGAACTAATCAGAAATAATGCATGTGGGTAGAAATTTGATTTTGCCTGAACTTATTTCAGCCAGGTCAACTTTTCTTATCCACCATTCCCCAGTATTGTTTGTAAATGAATGAGAAACGGAGAAGTTCCAAAAGAAAGCCAGAAGAAAAATGTTAGTTGTGCAGAGATGGAGCTTTGCCATCCATGGATGTTGAATTTGTAAGTGTTAATGTGACCAGTGGAGCCCAGGGTAACTTGAGCATCAGCTAATCTGACCTTCTGTGTACTGTGCCCTGGGTCAGTCTCTGATGACTCTCGTTGGGTAATCAGCTTCTGATTGACCAACATAAGGTGCTGGTTTCTGTTAGATCGCCTGCCATTTGTGATTTACCTATAGAAGCTGCTTGATATTCACCAGAGTGATAATATCATTAATGTCTAGGAGTTCCTGTCGTGGTGCAGCGGTTAACGAGTCTGACTAGGAATGATGAGGCTGTGGGTTCGATCCCTGGCCTTGCTCAGTGGGTGGAGGATCTGGCGTTGCCGTGAGCTGTGGGTATAGGTTGCAGATGTGGCTCTGATCTGGTGTTGCTGTGGCTGTGGCGTAGGCCAGCAGCTGTAGCTCCGATTCAACCCCTAGTCTGGGAACCTCCATGTGCCGCAGGTGCAGCGCTAAAAGGCAAAAAAAAAAAAAAATCACCTTTAATTTACTAGCTCAGACTTTCATCCTGAAGTTGAGTGGTAGTCATGAGGTTTTCATGTTTTCACATGGATCCTTCATGGATTCTAGTGATACTTACGTGAATTAGATAATAAAGAACAAAGTAATGTATTTACTTGTATATTGTTTTTAATCAGATATAAAGAATTTTTATTTCAATAGTGCCACATCAAAAAAAGCAAAGAAGGAAAAAAAAAGAGGTCTTTTTTTTTTTTTTTTTGCTTTTTAGGGCCGTACCTGTGGCATATGGAGGTTCCCAGGCTAAGGGGGGTCTAATTAGAGCTGCAGCTGCTGGCCTACACCACAGCCACAGTAACACGGGATCTGAGCCGTGTCTGCAACCTACACCACAGCTCACGGCAACGCCAATCCTTGACCCACTGAGCAAGGCCAGGGATCAAACCCGCAACCTCATGATTCCTAGTCGGATTCGTTTCCACTGCGCCATGATGGGAACTCCTTATCTGTCTTCTTTAACTGTCACTTTTTCTCAGATTCTTTTTATCACTTTATTTCTTTGTGATTTAAAAAGTTTTTCTTTTCACTTTTTCTCTTTTAATTTAGTACTTATTATTAAAATTATTTTTTATTTGTATCTAATTCCTTTTACATTCTAGCCCTCATTTCTGAATTTTTCCTTTTTTTTTTGTCTTTTTGCCTTATCTAGGGCCACACCCGTGGCATATGGAGGTTCCCAGGTTAGGGGTCTAACAGGAGCTGTAGCTGCCGGCCTTCACCACAGCCACAGCAACGCGGGATCCGAGCCGCGTCTGCAACCTACACCACAGCTCACAGCAACGCCGGATCCTTAACCCACCGAGCAAGGCCAGGGATCAAACCCGCAACCTCATGGTTCTTAGTCGGATTCGTTAACCACTGAGCCACAACGGGAACTCCATTTCTGAATTTTTCTAATTAAAATTGATTTGCCTATGTTGAACCATCCTTGTGAACCTGGGATGAATCCCACTTGGTTGTGCTGTATGACTTTTTTTATGTGTTGTTGGATTCAGCTGGCTAAAATTTTGTTGAGAATTTTTGTCTATATTCGTCAAAGATATTGGTCTATAATTTTCTTTTTTGGTAGTATCTTTGGTTTTGGAATGCCTTTATCTTTTTATGAAATAATAGGTTGTAATTTACATTTGTTTTTTAGACATGTCTTGTGTGCTTTTGTTATATGCAGGAATGGGATTCTGCCCTTTTATTTCTTCTAATAGTTTTTGTGTGGTATTTGATCATGATATTTTTCTGTTCATTTTTATTTTTTATTTTTATTTATTTATTTTTTTGTCTTTTTGCCTTTTCTAGGGCCGCACTCATGGCATATGGAGGTTCCCAGGCCAGGGGTCTAATTGGAGCTGTAACTGCCGGTCTATACCACAGCCACAGCAACGCCAGGTCCGAGCTGCGTTTGCAACCTACACCACAGCTCATGGCAACGCCGGATCCTTAACCCACTGAGCAAGGCCAGGGATCGAACCCGCAACCTCATGGTTCCTAGTCGGATTCGTTAACCACTGAGCCACGACAAGAACTCCTCTGTTCATTTTTACATGAAACTAATTTTCCTGTAGGAGTCTGGTTCAGGAGTTCTGGCTCTAGAGCTCCCTCTTCCGCTGCTTTTGTGAAGTGCTAAAAATATGGCAGCTGCTGTAATGAAGTGGGTTCTGTTCTCCTCCCTTGCTTTTATCTGGATCTTTTCTTTTCTCTCCTCCCCACCCCTGCCTTCCCCTCCTCCACCTCTTCTTTTTTTTTTTCTTAGATTAAAAAAAAATTTTTAGGGGCCACACCCATGGCATATGGAGGTTCCCAGGCTAGGGGTCAAATCGGGGCCTGCACCACAGCTCACGGCAATGCCGGATCCTTAACCCACTGGGCGAGGCCAGGGATCGAACCACCTCCTCATGGATAATAGCTGGGCTCGTTAACCGCTGAACCACGACGGGAACTCCGTAACTTTAATTTTAATCTTAGGATTAAGTCAGCTTTTCTCTTTTTCTGTTTGATTGCTGTCTGCTTTTATCTTTTTTATTCCTTTTTAACTTATTTTTGTATTTATTTTGCTCCTTTTCTAGTTTTTTAAGATAGAAACCTAGATCATTAAAAAAAAAACTTCAATATATATGTTTAATACTGTAATTTCCTTTAAGTACTGCTTTACTGCATCACACAGATTTTGCTACCTTTTTGTTGTTGCTTTCTAATTTAATTGTCTTGTTGGGGAACATGATCTTTATGAAATAGTCTTGGATGGTTTGTTTTTTGTTTTTGTTTTTTGGCTGTGCCTGCGGCATGTGCAAGTTCCTGGACCAGGGATTGAACGTGCACCACACTGCAGTGACAGTGCTGTGCCACATAGAACTCCTGGTCTTTGATGTTTTTGAGACTTCCTTTATGGGCCGTTGGGGACTGATTAATAACTATTATTATTTGAGTTACATTTGATAAGAAATATTAAATATTTGAGTCTTTTCTTTTTTCTTTCTTTTTTATGTCTTTTTGCATTTTAGGGCCACACCCGCGGCATGTGGATGTCCCCAGGCTAGGGGTCTGATCGGAGCTACAGCTGCTGGCCTACACCACAGCCACAGCACTGCGGGATCCGATGAGTCTTTTCTTTATTTCAGGTCTTGGTATGGTGACTCCTGTGAATGACCTCAGAGGGTCTGATTCCATTGCCTACGACAAAGGGGAGAAGCTATTGCGGTGTAAGCTGGCAGCGCTGTACAGGCTAGCGGATCTCTTTGGATGGTCTCACCTGATCTACAATCATATCACGGTGGGTGCTAAATGGACTGGTAACTGAGCGAAAAGTGGAATATTACGTTTCTGGCACCACCTCTTTCCATTTAGGAGAAGAGAGGATCTAGTTGAGCTGAAGTAAATTTTGAAACACCTTCCTTTTAATTCCCGATTGCAGAGTACAATAATCTGGGAATTATTCAATTTGAATTAAAAATTATGAGAACAGTAGTTCTTTAAAACTCCTTTCTTGGAGTTCCTGTTGTGGATCAGTGGTTAATGAATCGGACTAGGAACCATGAGGTTGTGGGTTTGACCCCTGGCCTCGCACAGTGGGTTAAGGATTTGGCGTTGCTGTGAGCTGTGGTGTAGGTTGCAGACGCAGCTCGGATCCCGCATTGCTATGGCTGTGGCGTAGACCGGTGGCTACAGTTCTGATTTGACCCTTAGCCTGAGAACCTCCATATGCTGCGGGTGCTACCCGAGAAGAGGCAAAAAGACAAAAAAAAACACAAAAACTCTTTTCTTTCATGCTCACCTAATAAATGAGTGCTTACCAAATTATAGGCAGCTCCTAAAGTTCACTTTATGCCTTAAAAGCCAAGAGTGAAGAGGAGTTCCCGTCGTGGCTTGGTGTTAAGGGATCCGACTAGGATCCATGAGGATTGCAGGTTCTGTCCTGACTTCACTCAGTGGGTTAAGGATCTGGCGTTGCCTCTAGCTGTGGTGTATGTCACAGACACGGCTCGGATTCCACATTGCTGTGGCTGTGGTGTAAGCTGGCCTCTGTAGCTGTGATTTGACCCCTCGCCTGGGTCAAATCTCCATATGCTGAGTTTGCAGCCCTATAAAGCAAAAAACCAAACCAAAACAAAACAAAAACGAAAACCCCGAGAATGAAGGTGTTTTCTTTCCTACTTTGATCAAAGCCCTCTCTCTCTCTCATACTTTCTTCCTCAGCTACTACAGTGTTAAGTACTTTCAGCAGCATCAGGACCTCTGTTTCCTTCATTTCGTTTTTGAAGTGGACTTGTCCCGTGTCTGCTGTAACTGTTGCTCTGCACTGAGCGCTGTTCTCACTCCGCGGTCGCATCAGGGAGGGAGGCAAGCTCTGCCTTGGTGGGTCTTCCCATCGGCATCTCAGTCTGTCAGCCCATGTTCAGTTCCTGTTTTGTGCAGCCTGGATTTCATGGCCCATCATTTTAGTAACATTCTTTGCCAACTGTATACCTCCAGGCACCCGAGTAGCCAGATCCTGCTGGCTTTCTCTATAGACTGACAACCTCAGGCTCACATGGGCCCACGGCACTGCCTTGGCAATGTTGGGTGTCTCGCTGACAGGGTCACTGTTATTTTTCTGCTTTCTTCACAAATCCTGACTCCTCCTCTGTGCAAATGACCACACGGAGTTGCAAAGACAATGGGAACTCTTTATTGATGTTTGTACCCATTTTATAATCCTGACCACCTGTTACAGTAGCCTGCCTCCTGCCTACAGGCCACACTTGGTTTTCCGGCTCTGAATTCCATCCCCTCCTGTCTTTTTAGATTCTGAATGCATTGTCAAGTTTCTGCCTTCCTTTTCTTTTCTTTTCCCCCTCCTCTCCTCTTCTGTCTGTTCTCTCTTCTCCTTTCCTCTCTCCTCTCTGCTTCTCTCTTTTGCAGAGATAGCCTCTTTCTTTGAACTGCTTCTTTCCTTTGACTTTAAAACTTGAGCTCATCTCTGTTTTTTGGATTTCTTTTCTTTTTCGTCTTTTCTAGGGCCGCACCCGTGGCATATGGAGGTTCCCAGGCTAGGGGTCTAATCGAGCTATAGCTTCCGGCCTACACCACAGCCACAGCAACGCGGGATCTGAGCTGCGTCTGTAACTTATACCACCACTCACAGCAACGCTGGATCCTTAACCCACTGAGCGAGGCCAGGGATCGAACCCACAACCTCATGGTTCCTAGTCGGATTCATTAACCACTGAGCCATGACGGAAACTCTGTTATTTATTTATTTTTTGCCTTTTTTTTTTTATGCAGAGCCGCACCCGCGGCATATGGAGGTTCCCAGGCTAGGGGTCTAACAGGAGCTGTAGCTGCCGGCCTTCACCACAGCCACAGCAACGCGGGATCCGAGCTGCGTCTGCAACCTTCACCACAGCTCACGGCAACGCCGGATCCTTAACCCACTGGGCAAGGCCAGGGATCGAACCCGCAACCTCATGGTTCTTAGTCGGCTTCGTTAACCACTGAGCCACGAAGGGAACTCCGAAACTCTGTTATTTGGATTTCTTTTACTGGGTATTTTAAATTATTAATATAATGTCTGCTTATTGTGGCATGTGTGCCTTACACGGATGTCTAAAAAAGTCATAATCGTAGGAATACTCCTCCCCCCTTGAGGTAACCAGCATTAACAGCCGTTTAGATTGTTTTACCCTTTTCTACATACTCAACACACTCAGGACACACAATACTGAGCACACACATAGGTGTTTCTCACATAAGCAGTGGTGTTTTTAGTTCAGTTACACTCTTGGCTCCAAGGAATGGCAACCTTGAGGGCTGGTCTGAAGTCCCCTTTGTGACCTGTGCTCTGTGCTTCTGGACGTGATGGAGAGCTCTGCCAGACATAGCGGGTGATCCGCCCCCGTCTGTTTCCACGCTGTCACTAAAGCACGCCCTTTGCAGGGGAAACCCGATCCTGTCGCACCCACACTGTCATGCTTGCAGAGCGTTTCCTGCGTGCAGCGCGCCTGCTTTGTGTCCCTCACAGCAGTGACGTCGTCCACACTGTGTCCTTGCCGTCCGTCTCTGTCTTCTGTGTCAGCTCCGGGAAGGGAGCCTGTGGTTGTGTCCCCGGGCCCAGTTCCTGTGCTGGGCAGAGTTGGCACGCAGACTTCTGGTAGAACGATGGGGTGAAATCGCCAGCTGAACTGAGATTCTTCCTCCATGGGGCCTTCGATAGCTGCTCAGTGGATCTGCTTAGCCTCCACCGGGCCGGCTCTCTCCCTTGTGCCTTCATGGAGTTGCTAGCCTCTGTGGCTGATTGTACTTGACAGGATTTTTTTTTTCTTGTCTTTTTAGGGCCGTACCCACAACATATAGAGATTCCCAGGCTAGGGGTTGGATCAGAGCTGTAGCTGCACACCTACACCATAGCCACAGCAATGCCAGATCCGAGCCACGTCTTCGACTTACACCACAGCTCACAGCAACGACAGATCTTTAACCCACTGAGTGAGGCCAGGGATTAAACCTGTGTCCTCATGGATGCTAATCAGATTTGTTTCTGCTGAGCCACGAGGGCAGCTCCTTGACGGGATGCCTTGTATGGAGATTGAATGTTAGATGGTTGCCTAAAAGTTAGTTCTGTGGAAATGTTACAGCTTGAATATGAAATGTAATCCTTGACTCTAATGATAGCCTTATATTCTTTGAGGGTTTTGAAGTGGTGTTTATTACTTGTCCTATTATGAATGCTCTTTAAATAAGTTTGAATTGCTTATTAAATTGCTCATTTTTGGAGTTCCCGTTGTGGCTCAGCGGAAACAAATCTGACTAGGAACCATGAGGTTGCGGGTTTGATCCCTGGCCTCGCCGGTTAAGGATCTGGCGTTGCCTTGAGCTGTGGTGTAGATTTCAGACGCGGCTCGGATCCCGCGTTGCTGTTACTGTGGTTGTGGCATAGGCCTGCAGCTGTAGCTGTAATTAGACCGCTAGCCTGGAAATCTCCACATGCTGCAGGTGTGGCTCTAAAAACGACAAAAGAAAAAAAATTGCTCATTTTCCCCCTTTAATTATTTAGGACTTGGCAGAATTAAAACAGTTAAGTGTTTATTTTCTGTAAGTGATCTGTTTGGGACTTAACACTGAGTAAAAAAGAAATGCAAGTAACGAAAATATTTCTTATATCTTGTGAACCAGAGAATCTTTGAGGAAGAAAAGTTTTTTTTTTTTTTAACTATTTACAGTATCTTTTTTTTGTTTCACAGTCTAGGTGTTATCATACAGGGGATTTATTAGCAGGAAAGAAATATTAACAGTACTTATCATTGCAGCCAAAAAGTGAACAGAACAGGTCGTTGTGCCCTTTCTTTGAAAGAGGACGATAGGGATTTTCTGCTAAAGGGATTTAACAGTGCTAACAGGCATTAGAGGACTGGAGACGATTGTCTGAATTGCCTCTCTGTCTTAAGATTGCATTGGATTTAGAGAAGCTTGGAAGCTGTCAAAAGACAGCGCAGCCCAGTTAGCGCTTGAGCTGGCTTCTCCGCTTGGTAGCCCTTAGCTGACGGCCAGGCCTTTCCTTCCCTCCACGGCTCTTGGTGTCAGCAGAGTGCTAGTTTCGACCCCATTCCGGACCCTAAGGATTGTGGCCTCCACGGCTGCAGGTCCGCCGTGCCCTGTGCTTCTGGGCACTGATATGGATCTTTGCCAGAGACCCCTGGTCAGGTGTGTGTGGCGTTCAGTGAGTGACGTTAGACTTCATTCCCTGAGCACAGAAAACGGCTTCGGCTGTGGGAGGACACGCAGTGAGACCAGTGCTAGTCCGCTGGGCGCTAGAAAACTTACTTTGAAATGTCCTCTTTTTCATTTGTACTTAGCACTTTTTCCTTTCTGCTTCAGGTTCAGAAATGATCTATTCTGAGCTTTTTCCATTAAAATATGTAGATCTGTTAATCACACTCTTGGAAATATATGTTAAGGAAATAAAACATGTATATTTATTATAGCAATATCTATAACAATGAAGAAACTTGAATTAATATCCAGCAGTAGGTGGAAAATGGCTCAGTTATTCAACATCAATTTGAGAGAATGTTACATGTTATGAAAAATAGTTATAAAGACCATGTGAAACATGAAAAATACTTATTATGAAAGGAAATATATACTGTTTATAACTATGGATTATGTGTTTATACACACACGCAGACACACAGAAAAGAGGCGATTAAAGCCAGCTGTGTAGTGGCGTGTGGCACAGTAGGATTGGGGGCGTCTTGGGAACACCAGATGAAGGTCTGATTCCCGGCCTGGCACAGTGGGTTAAGGATCCGGTGTTGCCACAGCCACGGCTTAGGTCACAACTGGGGCTTGGATCTGATCCCTGGCCCAAGAACTCCATATGCCTTGGAGCAGTCAAAACAGAGAGTGTGATAAAAAAAATTTTTAAAAGTAGCTATGTAGAATTTTTTAATGTGGGACTTGATAGCACACTTTAAAATTTACGTGAGGATGAGACACTCCTATGAACTAGGTAAAGTGATATTTTTTTCCTGTCAAATGGCAAACTTATAAAATGATGGTAATTAAAATGTGTACTTTGGGCAGAGGGAGAGACAGACAGACCAGTGGGACAGACAGAGCCCAGAACCAGGTCTGCATGTATTGAAACTGGATGTATAAGAGTGGCAATTTCCGATTCGCAGGGGAAAACGGATCAGGCTGTGATTGGTGCTGACACAATTGGATTGAAGAATCAGAACTGGGAAAATATATTGGATTCCTACCTTATGTAGACTCACGAAGTAATTCCAATGAATTAAAGATTAAATATGAAAGGTAATACTTGAAAAGATTTAGGATCAATATTAGTGAAAAATCATTGACCCTTAACTTCTGACCTAAGGAATATTGTCTTAAGACACAAAAGTGCCTATAGAAAATCGGCAGAATACTGTAAACCAGCTAAAATGGAAAAAATAAAAATCATTACAAAAGCACCTATCATCAAAGAAAAGATGGATAAATTTGACTACATTAAAATAAATTTCTTATCATTGAAAGACACAATAAAGAGTGTGAAAATAAAAGCTTACAACTTGGTAGGTTTTGCCTCATGGGTAGCCAACAAAAAATTAATATCCAGAATAAAGAGCCATCGATAAGAAACGGGCAAACCCGTGGAAGAAAGTGGACAAAAGACAAGTCAATTTATAGGAATTTCACAGAAGGAGAGAGAGGAATGGCTCATAAAAAATATGAAGTGTTTAACTCATTAGTAACTGGGAAATTATAAATTAAAGCCTCAATGGAATACCATTTCACAGACATCAGATTGTAATTTTCGAGAAAGATGACAGCAGAGGCACAGAATTATTGTACGCTGCTAGTGGGGTTGTACGCTTATTTAAGTCCTTTGGAAAATACTGTGGCTTTACCTCCTAGTTTACTCCCTGGAGAAATTTGGACATGGACTCTAGGAGACAGGTGTAAGGATTCCTGTTGATAGCGTTGTTTTAATAGCAGAATGGAAACCACGTCCATTGTCAGGAAGATGGATACATTCGATAAGCAGTGAAAATGAGTAAATTATTACCATGTGTATCATCTGGAGGAGTATCAAAAATAGTGTTGAGGAAAAGTCTCTGAAAAGTGCAGTATGATTCCTATTATGTGAGATTCATGGACGGGTAAGCATAGCAGTGCTATCAGGAGGTGCTGCTTGTTGAGTGCCTTGCTGTGGACACAGGCCCTTGAAGGAGGGGACGGGGATGAAGACGAGGAGCCTGGGGTCCCGGAAGCAGCACAGTTCTCTGCAGACCCAGGATTTTAGCTCCGGTCTTAGCTGACTGTGGGTCCGCACTGTAGTATATGAGGAAATCGGGTGCGTGCCGTGTGAAGATGATGTGGAGACAGGACAGTTTCCGACAGCCCAGGACACTAAGCTGAAAGCGGGGAAGGGAGTAGGGTGTTCTGCGCAGCGTATCGGAGACGGTTTTCTCTCGGAGTGAGAGAGGCTGTCTTAACGACCGGGTCTCCAGCTTCTGTTTCTGTGCTGCTCTGCCCTGCGCCCAGGGCCAGCGGGCCTCGGCACGGTTTGCTGAGTGAGGAAGGGAAGCCACGTGAGGGCCTCCCTCACACAGCTGTCGGAGCAGACCCGTGGGTGCTGCCGCCAGGGCCGCTGCTGGTCACCATGCTGCTTAGGAAGCTGGACTAAACACCTTAAGGCCTTTTCAGCAGACGCTGAGTTCTACCTACCTGAACCTAGTGGGAATTCTTAGCCCAGTAGTAAATGTATTCCATCCTGATAGCTCTGGGAAGTCTTTTGAGTCTGTCCCAAAGTCATAAAAATCAGACTGAATTTTTTGTGAGGGCAGGATTTTCCTTTTTTTCTAACATATGCTTGCATTTAGCACAGATGTGCCAAATCCGTATTGAATGCATTGTGGAAAGTGAAACAAAACAGGGGAGTGAGGCTGTGCTGTGCAGAGACTTTGATCAGGTGGAAAGGAAGAACTCTCTCTTGTTTGTGAATTTAAAAAAAATTAAAGGGGTTCCCGTCATGGCTCAGCAGAGACGAATCCGCTAGGAACCTTGAGGTTGCGAGTTTGATCCCTGGCCTCACTCAATGGGTTAAGGATCCAGCGTTGCCGTGAGCTGTGGTGTAGGTTGCAGACATGGCTCGGATCCCGCGTTGCTGTGGCTGTGGTGTAGACCAGCAGCTGCAGCTCCAATTAGACCCCTAGCCTGGGAACCTCCACATGCCGCGGGTGTGCCCCTAAAACAACAGAAGACAAATAAATAAAATAAATTAAAAAAGAATTTTTATGGTTACACCCGAGGCATAGGGAAGTTCATGGGCCAGGGACTGAATCTGAGCCGCAGCTGCAGCAAAGGCAGATCTTTAAACCCATTGCACCAGCCTGGGGGTTTGAACCCTTGCCTCTGCAACAACCCAAGCCAGTGCAGTCAGATTTTTTAATCCACTGCTCCACAGTGGGAACTCCCTTGTTTGTGATTTTTAAGATCGTTCATTATCCTACATGTTTTTCAGTACGTAAAGCTCTGTGACTTTTAAAAAGTGAGTTTTGGTTTTCTTTGTTACACCCCTGACGAGTGACACCTTTTTGCCCGTGGTGCTGCTTTGGTAGCCACCAGAAGGCTTTTCTTTATGAAGTCGAGTACCATGGATGTGGCCAAGATGCATGTTACGTACCTGCTAGGTTACTATAGCATAATAAGAGAAAGCTTCCAGAGCTCCCTGGTGGCGCAGCTCCCTGGGTTAAGGATCCGGCCTTGTCACTGCTGTGGCTCGGGTTTGATCCCTGACCCAGGAACTTCCGCGTGTCATGGGTGCAGCCAAAAACAGTACAAGAACAAAACAAACAATAGAAAGCTTTCAGAGTTTGCGTTGTGGTGCCGTGGAAACAAATCTGACTAGCATCTGTGAGGATGCAGGTTCGATCCCTGGCCTTGCTCAGTGAGTTAAGGATCCATCTTTGAGCTGTGGTGTAGGCTGGCACCTGCAGCTCCAATTGGACCCCTAGCCTGGGAACTTCCATATGCTGTGGGTGTGGCCCTAAAAAGAAAAAAAAAAAGCTTTCAGTACCCCAGCTTTGTGTTCCTGTGTAGCTCACTTAATGCTCACAAAAAAGCCGTGAGTTTGTGGGCTGAAAGAGATGCAAATAATTTCAGTAGGACTTTTTGTTTTTTAGGACCGCACCCGCAGCATTTGGAGGTTCCCAGCCTAGGGGTCTAATCAGAGCTACAGCCACCGGCCTACACCACAGCCACAGCAACGCCAGATCCGAGCCGCGTCTGCGACTTACACCACAGCTCATGGCAACGCTGGATCCTTAACCCCACTGAGCGAGGCCAGGGATCGAACCTGTGTCCTCATGGTTCCTAGTGGGATTCATTTCCGCTGCTCCACAACGGGAACTCCCACCATGACTTCTGGACTAACTCTGACTCTCCCCACAGACCAGGGTGAGCTCTGAGCAGGAGCACTTCCTCATTGTTCCTTTCGGACTCCTCTACAGTGAGGTGACCGCGTCCAGCTTGGTAAGAACGCCCTTCTCTTGGGCGCCGTGTGTGTGGTCGTAGTAGATAATTAAATACCACCTAATCCTCTCAGACATGTAAATCCCAGGACGGGGGAAGAAGTCTGTGTCTTGTATGAACTTTGGTTTAAATAATTTCTACTTAGGGTAACTTGAAATCCTCTGGAGGCTGAAAGATTTTGCTTGCTTATTGCAGGTTAAAATCAATCTACAAGGAGACGTGGTAGACCGCGGAAGCACTAATCTAGGAGTAAATCAAGCTGGCTTCACGTTACATTCTGCAGTTTATGCTGCGCGGCCGGACGTGAAGTGTGTCGTGCACATTCACACGCCAGCAGGGGCTGCGGTGAGTGTGCGCCCTGCGCGGGCTGGGCGGCATGGCTTAGGGAGGGGTTAGGAGGACGCAGAGGCTTGAGCTTGCTGGGGTGCGTGGGGAGGGCCACGGGAGGGAGCCAGGCTGCGGTGGAGAGGTCGAGGCCTGGAAACAAACCCGGGCAGCTCCCCACAGGCGACCTGCCTGGAGTTAGCCTAACCTGGCTAGGTGGTGTTGGGGGAGAGTCAGGAGGAGGGGAAGGGGGCACAGACGGTGCAGCCTGTTAGACCTGGCCCCTGAGCCCAGAGCTTGCCAGGAGCTCGCCCCATCCTGGTCACCAAGCCTGGGCTCTTGCAGTGCAAACTGGCCTCCCTGACGAAGCCCTCAGGACGAAAATGGACCTTCTGGAGCTCCTGCTGTGACTTGGTGGGTTAAGAACCCGACTAGTGTCCAGGAGGATGCGAGTTTGATCCCTGCCCTTGCTCAGTGAGTTAAGAATCTGGCATTGCTGCGAGCTGTGGTGTAGGTCGCAGATATGGTTTGGGTCTGGCGTCGCCGTGGCCGTGGTGCAGGCTGGCAGGTGCAGCTCCGATTCGACCCCTAGCCTGGGGCCTCCGTACGCCGCGGGTGCGGCCCTAAAACGACAAAGAAAAAGTGTGCTTTCTGCTTGTTGGTATAGCCCTATGAAAGGGAGACACTGAAGCTATGTAGGAGTCGGCTTTTTTTTAGAGTGGCCGTACCTGTGGCATGTGGATTTCCAGCCCAGGTATTGAATCAGCTGCAGTTGCAGCAATGCCAGATCCCTTAACCCCTGTGCCGTGCCAGGGGGTCAAACCAAAGCCATCTCGGGGACCCATCCCACTGTGGTTGGGCACTTAACCCACTGTACCACAGTGGGAACTCCTAGAACTGGCTTTTTATCATCGGTTTTATACTTTAATGATTTTTCTGGGCTTATTTGTTTGACAGATGACCTCACTGATTAGGTAATACTGAAGTTTATTCTATGTTGGTGTTTTAATGTCATCCTTAGATCTTTGGTTGTTTGGATAAATGTTAGATCTGGTTTGTTTTACTTTCAAGTTATGGTTCTTGATGTTAGCATCTGTTTTTTTTTTTTTTGTCTTTTTGTCTTTTTAGGGCTGCATCCGCAGCATATGGAGGTTCCCAGGCTAGGGGTCGAATTGGAGCTGTTGGGTCGAATTGGAGCTGTTACCACCGGCCTAACACCACAGCCACAGCAACGCCAGATCCGAGCCGCACCACAGCTCACGGCAATGCTGGAACCTTAACCCACTGAGTGAAGCCAGGGGTCGAACTCGCAACCTCATGGTTCCTAGTTGTATTCGTTTTTGCTGCGCCATGATGGGAACTCCCAGCATCAGTTTTATTAGATGCATCATTCTTCAAATAATGTAATTTTTTCCTAAAATAATGCCTGCTATTCCAAACCCCCCCCCCAAAAAAAAACCCCATAAAGAACCATTAGAAATACATTTGAGAATATGGTTGTAACAAATAGCTAGCATGTATGTACTTTTTTTTTTTTTTTAATTTATTTATTTTTTAGGGCCACCCATATAGCATATGGATGTTCCCAGGCTAGGAGTCTTTGAATTGGAGCTGCAGATTGCCGGCCTATGCCACTGCCACAGCAGTGCAGGATCTGGGCTATGTCTGCCACCTACACCACGGCTTACAGCAGTGCCAGATCCTTAACCCACTGAATGAGGTCAGGGTTTGAACCCTCATTCTCATGGATACTAGTTGGGTTTGTTACCACTGAGCCATAACAGGAAGTCCCTGTACTTTGTTTTTAAAATGATCAAAATTACTTCGTAAGGAGATATCTTCTCATAGAAAGGCTGAGTACTTTGAAAGGAATTAAATATGGTATTGCTTTGTTTGGTGGTATTATCTTTTTATTTTATTTATTTTCCTTTTTTTTTTTTTTTAAAGGGCTGCACTTGCTGCATATGGAGGTTCCCAGGCTAGCTCAAATCAGAGCTACAGCTTCCAGCCTACACCACAGCAACACCAGATCCGAGCCACGTCTGCAACCCACACAGCAGCTCATGGCAACGCCGGATCCTTAACCCACTGAGCACCCTCATGGATCGAACCCACAACGTCATGGTTCCTAGTCGGATTCATTTCCACCGTGCTACAACGGGAATTCCGTGGTATTATCTTTTTAGATTAGCTTTTCTATATGGAATTGTTACACTAACTGTATATATTATCTGAAGATTTGGAGCCTGTTAGTCTAGGTGGAAGACCTTCAAAATTAACATATTCTGTGAGTTCCCCAGTGGCTCAGTGGGTTAAGGATCTGGCATTGTCACTGCTGTGGCATGGATTTGATCCCTAACCTGGGAACTTCATGCCGTGGGTATGGCCCAAAAAAAAAAAAAAATTCTGTAGTCAGTTTGGGAAACTTAAAGAAATTAAAGGGCTATATGGACACTTAGATTTTTCACTTAAATAAATGTAGAGGGATTATTCAGTATAATTTTCCTAAACCTTTATAAATTTCCTTTTATCTGATTTTTATGTGTATCTATCTCACCTACAACTTAAGAAAAGTACAGAAAAACCTTACTGCTCTTTAGAAATCTTGCTTTGCAGTGTTGTGATTCATTGTGCAGAAGCCACTGTCCCTCCCAGGAGTTGCTCCAGGGCTCACCTTATTAAATCTGAGCTCACCTGGTATTTACCATCAGTGCAGGAGAAATTCAGAGGATATGGAATTTCTTTTGAAGCTCTCCTTGATAGTGATAGCTTTGATTTTTTTTTTTTGGCTTAATGAATTTTATTACAATTATAGGTGTACAAAAAAGTGATAGCTTTGATTTTTAAAGTAGATTGATTGGAGTTCCCGTCGTGGCACAGCAGTTAACGAATCCGACTAGGAACCATGAGGTTGTGGGTTCAATCCCTGGCCTTGCTCAGTGGGTTAACGATCCGGCGTTGCTGTGAGCTGTGGTGTAGGTCGCAGACACGGCTTGGATGCTGCGTTGCTGTGACTGTGGTGTAGGCCGGTGGCTACAGCTCCGATTATACCCCTAGCCTGGGAACCTCCACATGCCGCGTGCAGCCCTAAAAATGACAAAAGACAAAAAAAAAATAAATAAAGTAGATTGATGATAGGCCCCAGAAGTAAGGTTTATCTTAGTTTCATGGATTCACTTACCTTTTTTTTTTCCTGTCTTTTTAGGGCCGCACCTGCAGCACATGGAGGTTCCCAGGCCTAGGGGTCCAGTAGGAGCTGTAGCTACTGGCCTACACCACAGCTAAACAATGCTGGATCCGAATTGCGTCTGCGACCTACACCACCACTTATGGCAACACCAGATCCTTAATCCACTGAGTGAGGCCAGGGATCAGACCCGCAACCTCATGGTTCCTAGTTGGATTCGTTTCTGCTGTGCCATGATGGGAACTCCCAGTACCACATCTTCTTTATCCACGCCTCTGCTGATGGACATTTAGGTTGTTTCCATGTCCCGGCTCTTGCATAGAGGGCCGCAGTGAACACTGGAGTACATGTGTCTTTTCGGGTCATGGTTTTCTCTGGAGAGATGCCCAGCAGTGGGACTGCTGGGTCAAGGGTTCACTTACTTTTGAAAAGAGAACGAAATATATATGGTGCCTCCTTTTCATCTCTGAGGAAAGCATTTCTTATGTCGTCAGACCATGTATAGTTCCTGATTTGTCTTCATTCATGGTGTTGCTTGTTCCCTAGGTCTCTGCCATGAAATGTGGCCTCTTGCCAATCTCCCCAGAGGCACTTTCCCTCGGAGAAGTGGCTTACCATGATTATCATGGGATTCTGGTCGATGAGGAAGAAAAAGTTTTAATTCAGAAAAATTTGGGGCCTAAAAGCAAGGTCAGTAGGTATCTCATCTGCTTTTTCAATTATAGAGGCAAGAAGAACACGAAGCCATCTTCTTGCCTAGGTGCACAGAGCTTCCTGCCTCCTCCTCCAGGTTCTCATTCTGCGGAATCACGGGCTCGTGTCTGTTGGAGAGAGCGTTGAGGAAGCCTTCTATTACATCCACAACCTTGTGGTTGCCTGTGAGATCCAGGTAGGGGATGGCATTCCATTTTGTCTGAAGTATATTTAGCTGTTTGTGGAGTTCCCATAGATTTTTCTTTCCTTTGGCCTTGCCCATGGCATGCTGTGGTTCTAGGCCAGGGATCAAACCCCTGCTGTAGCAGTGGCCTAAGCCACAGCAGCGACAAGTCCAGATCCTTAACCACTAGGCAACCAGGGAACTCCTCCCATAGATTTTGAATCCTTTTTTTTTTGCGGGCGGGAGTCTTGGTGCCGTCTCTTTTTGAAAGATGAGTTCATGGATTTGGAAAATGACTGGGGAAAATGCTGTTTCACTGATTAAAGTCGTCAAATGATTATTGGGCTTTTCATTTCTGACTTTATTTTTCAAATACCTAAGTCACTGCCGTTTTTGGAGTACTGGCTTGTTCCCGCCCTGGTAGCAGGTGCTTTACTTACGTTATTACTTTTCATTTCATTTTAACGTCACACTCTCCCTTTGAAAAAGCACGTGCGGAGAGGTGCCCACAGTCTCATGGCTGCGGGTGCTGCTCAGGCCCAGGTTCACGTGCTCCTCGCTGCTACTCTGACTTGTGATGCAGCCCCCAGTCTCCTTTATATGACCTTGAAAGGGGATTTGTTTTCCCGTTCGTCCTCCAAGTATGGCGACTTCCTCTAAGTATGAGTGCCCAGTGGTTTTTCATGAATAACCTTGCGATTCGTCTGTCACCGTCCATCGTACATATTTTATTCTGAGGCTGACGGTTGGGCTTCTTTTGAAACGTACATTTCTGTGGAAGAGATCTCCGTAGTCATCTGACCTGCTTTCTCAGTAAGGAACTCCAACTCTGGTGTCTGCTTGTTTTGGAAAAGGTTCGAACTCTGGCCAGTGCGGGCGGGCCAGACAATTTAGTCCTCCTGGATCCTGGGAAGTACAAAGCCAAGTCGCGCTCCCCCGGGTCTCCGGCGGGGGAGGGCGGTGGATCACCTCCCAAGTGGCAGACTGGCGAGCAGGAGTTTGAAGCCCTCATGCGGATGCTTGATAATCTGGTAAGAACATGGCCATGACTTGATGATAAAGCTTTCATATTATACCATGAATATTGTTTTCATTTTTAAAAATTTTTTCCCTTTCTTACGGCTGCACCCACGGCATATGGAAATTCCCAGGCCAGGGGTCAAATTGGAGCTGCAGCTCCCAGCCTACGCTATAGCCACAGCAACACTGAATCCGAGGCACAGCTGCGACCTACTCTGAATACTGCGGTGCCGGATCCTTGGCCCACTGAGTGAGGCCAGACATTGAACCCGTGTCCTCACTGAGACAATGTCAGGTCCTTAACCCACTGAGCCACAGTTGGGAACTCATTATTGGTATTTTCATAGAATGCTTTCACCTTCAGAAATCATGAAGAAGAGCCAGGGCAATATAACTTCTAGCTAAATCATGATTAAATATAGAGGGAGGGTTTCTTGTCTCCTTTTTTTTAGGGCCACACCCGTGGCATATGGAGGTTCCCAGGCTAGGGGTTTAGTTGGAGCTACAGCTACCGGCCTTCACCACAGCCACAGCAATGCATGATCCAAGCCGCGTCTGTGACCTACACCACAGCTCACGGCAACGCCAGATCCTTAACCCACTGAGCAAGGCCAGGGATGGAACCCGCAATCTCATGGTTCCTAGTCGGATTCGTTTCCTCTGCGCCTTGACGGGAACTACGGGAGCTACTTACCTTTTTTTTTTTTTGGTTGTACCTGCAGCATGTGGAAGTTCCCGGGCCAGGGATGAAACCTGAACCACAGCAGTGACAGTGGTGGATTCTTAACCCCCAGGGCCACAGGGGAGCTCCCCAGGTACTCTTGTTCGGACTGTGTGGGGACAGGAGCGCAGGGAATGGTCTCCTCTGCTAGGTAGCTAACACCTCAAGTCGCTCAAGCTCATTGTCCCACAAGCAAGCCATCAAGGGGAACTTTTTAAATCAGTCGGCTGTGGGTTTTATTCTTTTGTTTTAACAGTAAGTTCCAGCTATTTGAGGCATGACTGCTGTGTTCCACAGACTTTGCTGCTGACTTTTTGCTGCTTACTGCAGGGACCTGGAGCCTCATGGTGCAGGAGTTGTGATCGTGCATTACAGGAACAGTACAGGGCAGGACGTGGTCTGTTTGGATTTCATCCTTTTGCAAGGATCAGGGAGGAAGTTTATGTAGAGGGTGGCACTTGGTAATGGCCTTGAAGAAGGTGGCACCGGCTGAGTTGGGAGAAGGAAAGCAGCTGCAGCAGAGGCAAGGGCCCACTGAAGACAGGGTGGTGGGGGGTCATGCCCTTCAGGGTCTCTCGACCTTACACGGTTCTCTCCATATTCACAACTAGGCCCTCAGGGCGAAGCAGCCTCGGTAAAAGACAAATCTGTAATGGGCCCTTTTCCTGCTGCAGCATCAGTCCTCTTACTGGGGTCCAGAAGAGCCAGTCCTCTCACTGGGGTTCAGAAGAGCCAGTCCTCTTACTGGGGTTCAGAAGAGCCTGTCCTCTCACTGGGGTTCAGAAGAGTCAGTCCTCTTACTGGGGTTCAGAAGAGCCTGTACTCTTACTGGGGTTCAGAAGAGCCTGTCCTACTGTCACGTGATGTGAGTGGTGGAGAAAAAGGCGCTGGTTCTGGGCGTGTGGGGCAGAGAAGCCTTTGGAAGGGCTGGTGTCCTTGCGAGTTGCTACCGATTGTGGGTGGCTTCAGAAGGTCACCAAGCTTAATTTTCCTAAAGATCTTGACACCAAAAGAATTCATGGATCTGGAGTTCCTGTTGTGGCTCAGTGGTAATGAACCCGACCAGTATCCATGAGGACGCGGGTTTGATCCCTGACCTCGCTTGGTGAGTTAAGGATCTGGCATTGTCATGAGCTGTGGTGTAGGTCACAGATGTGGCTCACATCTGGCATTGCTGTGACTGTGGTGTAGGCTGGCTGCTGCGGCTCTGATTCAACCCCTAGCCTGGGAACCTCCATATGCTGCGTGTACAGCCCTAAAAAGACAAAAAAAAAAAAAAGAGAGAGAGAGAGAGAATTCATGTATTTGATTTAGAATTTGCTGAGTGTCCTCAGAGGGTTGTTCTCACTAAAGTTCTTTGGACTCAGGAGAATGTTCTCTACTGGGGGGAGAGCTGGGGGCTAGCTGTGTGGGAGTGAGCGTCCCAGGAGCAGGGTCATCAGGGAGGAGAGGTGAACAGAGAGGGCAGAGTTTCTGTAACTTCTGAGCTCGTTTGCTCAGTAAAGATGAATTCATTAACTGGCCATCTCCTTTTGAGCCTATGGCCGTGAATGGGACAGTTTTTGCCCTCAAGGAGTTTATAGCCTGGTCAGGGAAATGGACAGACCTTGAGGTTGCGGGTTTGATCCCTGGCCTTGCTCAGTGGGTTAAGGATCCGGCGTTGCCATGAGCTGTGGTGTAGGTTGCAGACGCGGCTTGGATCCACGTTGCTGTGGCTGTGGTGTACGCTGGGGGCTACAGCTCCAATTAGACCCCTAGCCTGGGAACCTCCATAATGCTGCAAGTGCAGCCCTAGAAAAGGCAAAAAAACAAAAAAGACAAATGATGCCCCTAATAATAGAGTATTCTCAGTGCTGCATTGTTTCCTGCTATGAGCCATTCCACTGTTGAAGGACTGGGTTTTTCCAATTTGAGGCTTTGGGAAATAGCTGGTGTCAGCATTTAGGCACCTGCCTTTTGGCGAACGTGTCTGCGTTTCTCTGGGCACGTATGGAGGAGTGGAATTGCTGGGTTGTAGGGTGTGCGTGTATTCAGGTTTGTAGATGCTTCCACACAGTTTTCCAAAGTGAAACTCTGTTGAGATTTGGAACGTTGACTGTTTCTCTCTCTCTTTGGACCCTAGGGTTACAGAACTGGCTACCCTTATCGATACCCTGCTCTGAGAGAGAAATCTAAAAAGTACAGCGATGTGGAGGTTCCTGCTAGTGTCACAGGTTACTCCTTTGCTAGTGACGCTGATTCGGGCACTGGCTCCCCTCTCAGACACAGTTTTCAGAAGCAGCAACGAGAGAAGACAAGATGGCTGAACTCTGGCCGGGGTGACGACGCTTCTGAGGAAGGGCAGACTGGAAGCAGCCCCAAGTCGAAGACTAAGGTGTGGACGAACATTACACACGATCACGTGAAACCCTTGCTGCAGTCTCTCTCGTCCGGTGTCTGCGTGCCAAGCTGTATTACCAACTGCTTGGTCTGTGCCTACCTTACTGTTCATAGTTAGATGATTAGAGCAAGTTGGGTAGCTGGGGCCTCGGAGGCTTTGGGAACCCAGCCCTCCTTGTTAACCTTGAGCCCGAACCCAAATCCACGTTCTTATCAGCTGCAATTCAAGTAATACTGTCTGCTTGAAACTGCTTAAGATATATTGTACCTGTTCCGTAATTCCAGCATTACCCAGCTCCACACCCTGCAGAAGTACTGAATAACTTCCAGGGATTAACCTGAAAGTAGGAGCTGTTGGCTGATTCAGATTGTGTTCAAAGACTCTTAATCGGTTGTCTCGTTAGGTCACTAACCCAAGTCTGTTCTTTAAAGTCTTCGTGTTCTTAAGCAGTTTCCCCCCCGTGGCTCACAGCGTCTTCTCAGCTGATGCCTGTCCTGTCCCGTCACTCCCCGCCCCCTGCTGTCCCAAAGCCTCCGAGCGCTCTCAGCCAGCTACCTTCTGCATGGACTGTTGCATGTGAGCAGACGGCCACAGCGGTGAGTCTCCTGACTCCTGCTGGGTGCGGCATGACCCAGGTGCAGCGCAGGCCATCTGCAGGCACCAGCGACAGACTGAGGCCAGCTTCGTTTCCGGAGTCACGCTGCCCTGGTGCTCACACGTCTCTGGGCAGCCCTGGCCGGTCCCCTGGCCCCTGCGTCAGAGTAGGAGAGGCCCTAGGGTGGTCTCTCATGAGGAGGCCGAGGCCGACGCGTCTCTGCATGACCAGTTCTGTAGGAGGTGAGCTGAAACCAGCTGAGCTGTCCTACACCAGGGCACCACGAAAGCAGCGTGGGTGTCCTGCTTCCCTGTAACAGTGCTTTTACTTTGTAGACTGATTTAAAAGAAAGAAGTTCCATCTTCCGTGGGTGGTTCTGGTGTTTTCCTGACACACAGTTGGTGGAGAGCTTCTCTGCTCCCAAGGAAACGGGTCACGTGGCAGAGACTGTGTGAACGTGGCCGGGTCCAGGGCTTGAGCCCGTCTCTCCTCGTTCCTGCCCCCTCTCACCCTCTCTGTCCCTTGTTTTCTTTTTTCATTTCGCTTGTTTAGTTCTACTTCTTAAGGGGAGGGGGCCTAAAACCGACTTCTGCTGACTTGTGCCTACTTAGTGCTCAGTTCCCGTGGTGACACGTCCCAGCGTGTGTGTGCAGCAGCAGCTTTGAGCCTTCTTACCATCAGCTTGAAAAAATATTCAATTGCCTTAGGTATTTCAGTCACCGTGTACACGGGGAGACTTGGTTCAGCTTCAGATTGTTTTTGCTATTCTGGAAAAATGCAGATTGCTTGCACTCTTCCCAGGTTGGTGTATTATTTTATGATAATTGCTCTTAAGTTGTTGAACATGTTCAAGCTTCTGAGGTGGCTGTTTTAATGTTTTGACAAACGTTATTTTTAATAAAAAGCTGGAGTTACTGTTATCTGAGAAGCTAAGCGTCAGTGAGTACCTCGCGGCTCATGTCCATCCCACGCTGCCTGCACAGTGGCCCGGCACCGGCTAGTTTCGTTGCTTTCTTTTAAAGTCTCCGTTGGTGGCTCTTTTATTGCCTCTTGAAAATAGTCCGAAAGGCGTAACATTTGCTCTCCAAGATGGGCTTGTTTTAGTGTTCAGTGCTGACACACACCTAGGAATTAGAATTTGATTGAAAATCTCATATTCGATTGGAGGTCCAAAAACCCTGTACCAGTGAAAGATGCAGTATGCACGTTGTCTGCGCTGATACCTAAAACAGCCTCCAGGAAGGGCTCACGAGCGCTTCCAGTTTGGGACATTTTTGTAATGCTCAGTAGTATTAAGTTATATGAGCTGTTTGACATCACCAAATTCTCCCACCAGGCAGCTGCTCTGTAAGTCTCTGCACAGTCATTTTCTTGGGTTGAACTAGCTTCGCAGACGGTCCATCCCGATGCTGTAGTTGATTTTCATGTGAAACCTTGGTGATGCCCACTCTCGCCTCACCGCACCTGGGCAGCGGCATCACCGCTCCTCATGACCCTGCCATCTCATGCTTCAGCTGGCTTTGGTGTTGATGACTCTGGGAGCAGTGAACCAATGTGCTCTGAGGGCTCCCCCACAGTCATCCAGAGAATCCCGGGGTGTGGCTGTGTGGTCAGCCCGTGTCGTGCCCCAGATTTCCGCTGGGCTTCCCAGCTGGCACCTGCCGGTCAGTCACAACTCTGGCCTACACCATGGCTGGTTGCCCACCACTGCACTGACGCAGGCGCTGCGGTCATTGGTTCATTCTCTGTGGTGTTCAGTGCATGACCAGACGTGAGAAAAGTTGGGCAGATTGGATGCTGTGATGTCGCTTATTGTCACAATTCTGACTTTTCAACTGTTCTTCATCTTGCAGTGGACTAAAGAGGATGGACATAGAACTTCCACCTCTGCTGTCCCCAACCTGTTTGTCCCATTGAACACTAACCCCAAAGAGGTCCAGGAGATGAGGAACAAGGTGTGTACCGACTGCTACCAGCAAGCGGTGGCAGCCTGTGTGCGGGTTGGATGGGGTGCTTGCCGCTGCAGGGGTGCCTGCTCCGAGCGGACCTGTGCGCGCTGCTGAGCCAGCGGAGCGTGGTGTGCGAGCAGCCGACAGGTGGGGTCCGTCCAGCCGGCAGAATCGGAAGGCGCAGAGCCTGTCCTGGCAAGAACAGCCTTTGCCCCAGCCTTGCAGGGTTCATTTGAAGAGTTGTGAGCGTTTGGTGCATTGGAACATGAGCTCCACTAGCGTTCACAATGGCACTAAAAGCTGGGCACACAGGGAGTGTTTCCCCTCAAGTCAGCCAGTTTGGCCAGAGATCTTTGCCAGCCAGTCACCTGGAAGATGCAGAAAGTCGGGAATGCCCCCCGCCCGAGACTCATGAGTTACCAAGTGGGCTGGACCAGCACCGTCACGCAGGCACGGTGTCATGTGAGACCCAGCGGGTACAGGGCAGAACGAAAGAGCAGCTTGTGCATGGCTGTGGGGCCCAAGTGCACCGTGGTTTGTGACCTGCAGGCCCAGCAAGGTTTGTCTGCACTGCTGATAATGTGTTTCCCTTCTCGCCGTCCTCAGATTCGAGAGCAGAACCTACAGGACATCAAGACGGCGGGCCCCCAGTCCCAGGTTTTGTGTGGTGTGCTGATGGACAGGAGCCTGGTCCAGGTGAGAGCTCGGAATGTCTCTGCCCTTAGTGGGGGTGCTTAACGGTCGTCTGCTCCCAAGTTGTTCCTGAGTTGGGAGAGAGTGACTAGGAGGTAAGTGTTCTAGGCAGCCAGTCATCTTTGATAAAAGTCTTCGTGATAAGAAATAATCCAGCCACTTTCCTGGAGTGGTGGACCGCGCGGACGCATGCCCCAGGGCCCGCCGCGCGCAGTGCATGCTTGGGTCTGGGGCGCCGGTTTTAGCGGTGTGCTGTGTACGGTGCTGGAAGGGGGTGGGTTTAATGCACTTGGCTTCCTGTACACACTGCTGTCTGGAACCCAGTGCTGCTTGGGGAGGAGTGGTTGCGGGGCGTCCCTGTGGCTGTGCCCACATTTACATGCCTTTCTGTGAGAGGACTGCCTCATGGCATGTGGACGATAACTGTGTAAGGAGTTATCTCTGAAAACCGAGTCGCCACCGAATGCTTTGAATACAGCTCAGCAGAGTAGGTGGTTATTGCCTTCCTGGGTCTGGCGAGCCGTGGTCCTGGTCCCGTGGTCCGCGTCTGCACGTAGCACCGCCATCACCGCTGCATCCGCTGTGGACGGCTGTCTCTGCTGCATGCTCTCCTCTGGCTCCATCCTGTGCTCTGTGGGTGTCTCACAGCCGGGCCTGGTGGGCTCTGACCACTCAGTTTGCCGTTGCAGGACGTGCCCCTCTCTGACTGTACGGAAACAATCGAAGGGCTCGAGCGTACAGAGCAGACCTTTAGTCCCGCTAAATCTCTCTCTGTTAGAAAGGTACTCACTGCCTGTCCTCAAGTCCTCAGCGCCTCTGGCACTCCCTGCTCTTGCACCTGCCCCGCCCTCCCTGTTTGCTCTGCTAGGTGTGGCCTTAGGCCGGAGAGAGCTGGAAATGGATCTCTGCATTATTTGTGAGGTCGTACAGAAGGTTCTGTTCTGCCTACTCTAGTCTTTTTTTTTTTTTTTGTCTTTTTGTCTTATCTAGAGCCCCACCCGTGGCATATGGAGGTTCCCAGGCTAGGGATCTAACAGGAGCCTTCTCCAGAGCTACAGCAACGCAGGACCCGAGCTGCCTCTGCAACCTGCACCACAGCTCACGGCAACACTGGATCCTTAACCCACTGAGCAAGGCCAGGGATCGAACCCGCAACCTAATGGTTCCCAGTCGGATTCGTTAACCACTGAGCCACGACGGGAACTCCAGCCTACTCTAGTCTTCAATTAAAACATTTTGTATGACTTTTTTTTTTTTTTTTTTTACAATTTTGGGCATTTCTACATTGTGCCAGGAAATGGCTGATCTTGGTGCTGTTTCTGAAGTTCTGCATGTGACCGTGGTTAGTGCATGTTTTTGGGTTTCAGGTGTTTGCCTTTTACAGGTTGCCCATTGCAAAGGCTCATGCATAGACTGCGAGCAGTGTGGCAGCGCTTCCACGGGGCCGCCTACCTTCACTTGCTCAGCTGTGACTGGGGTGTAATGAGCGTGGCAGTGGGAGGTGGTTCTACTGAAAAACGTCATTTCAGGGGACTGGGAAATACAATGAGAGAGTTTTTGCCAGCCCTTAGGATGAAATGTATTTTTACCTTAAAAAAAAAAAAAACTAGATAGTTTTTTTAAATGTTGCAAGAGGGAAAAAAAAATGACATGAGAATTTGAAACTCAAGATTGTAATTTCTCTATGTCCATGCATACCTCACATGTACACGAGGTGGAAATGGATCTGGTGTAACTCGCCCAGGTAGGAAGGAGGAGGCCGCCTCTAAGCTCAGGCTACTAGTGTGCCGAGCTTGGCACCGAGGGCAGGAAGGGGTGGCCACACCCTGGGGAGTCTGTGTACCCTGTGTTCGAGGGAAAGTTTCACGGTCTGTTTCTTTCAGTTAGTACACCTCCAGTGAGACGCAAATATCATTTTATCAGTGTTCCAGTTGCCAGAGAAAAGCAGGTTTTTACCAGTGACTTATGTACCTGTCCGGAATCCCCAGGGATAAAGTTATTTTGCGTATTTATCTATTAATTCCGTGGGCCTCAGTTTTCCTTGTCCTTAGAATGTACTTCCAACTACTGTTGTTCGGGGAAGGGACTTCTCAGAGAAGGGGGACAGGTGGATTCTTAACCGTGTCAGCTTGCTCTTCATGTTATGGAGCTTTGGCCCAGCCCTTGTGATCGTGTTAGTTCTTTACCTCCATGCACCCAAGTGTGTGGAGCCCATGGGCCCAGGGGGCTTGCTGTGAAAGCCCCATACCACCTCTGGCTTGGTGGGCTCAAGGCCACTCGCGGTCGTTGAGGTGCAGTCTCTGTGGCTTACACGGCACTTGGCGGTCTCTGGTGTGCCCTGGGAGAGCACGGATGCTCTTGTGGCCGGCTCCCCTTCCGGCTTCGGCTTGGCCTTTGCTCTGTGTAGTTGGGAAATTAGAGTCTGTGGGAGAGAGGTTCCTGTCCTTTCCGGCGTCCCCCCCCAGGCTGAGCTTCGTGCTCTCTGCGAGTGCTCTGTGCAGGTGGGCTTAGCCCAGGAAACACCTCCTGGTTGAGATCTTGACACCCCTGAACACAGATTTTTGTTCCAGCTTTCCCCCCACTATTCTCTTTCTGGGGTTCCCATTTGCACCCTTGGTAATTTTCCCACTGACTCCACATATTTAATTTCTTTTTTTGCTTTTTAGGGCTGTACCTGCGGCATGTGGAAGTTCCCAGGCTAGGGTTCGAATTGGAGCTACAGCTGCCGGCCAGCACCAGAGCCACAGCAATGCCAGATCTGAGCCACGTCTGTGACCTACACCACAGCTCACGGCAATGCCGGATCCTTAACCCACTGAGCGAGGCCAGGGATCAAACCTGCAGCCTCATGGTTCCTAGTCGGGTTCGTTTCTGCTGCATCATGATGGGAACTCTTGAGTATTTCATCTGAATGGCGAGGGTGTGCTTTGGCTCCACCAGTGTCTTGACTGGGGCTGTTTCCACATCCTTTGTGTGGACCCCAGGAGGGAGGCCCCCTGCCTCATGGGGGATGGCGCTGCTCGCTGGCAAGTGGCATTTCTTTTTGATCAGGTGAAGAGGGTTGAGGTGGCTGAGCGCTCTAAACATGTCCTCTTCCAGTAAGGCCACGTGGGGCCCCTTGCTTCCTGTCGGAGAGCTTGAGGGGCAGGTGTTTGGGACACGGGGAGCTGGGGTTCTTCAGGAAGGACTCTGCTCTGCTTCCGTCGTTCCCTCACGGGTGTTAGCTGTTCACACAGGGCGGGGTGTCTTCTAAAGAGAAGGGGCAGCTAGTTGTCAGCCACTCCTGACGCTCCGGTTCTGAAAGCCGAAGGTGCTTTCCATGCCAGCGTTGCACAGGCCGGCACGCAGCCTTGCGGATTTTATTACAAGTGAATTGAGTTGTTGGAGGCTAGGGAGCAACAGTCTACGCAGAAAGCTGTTGCGCACAGGGAAGAGCTGTCGTGCCACTTGTGTAGCCTGCGCTTCCCTGCACGTGTGCACCTGCGGGCACCAGGGCCGCGGCCCCCCACCTTCATGCAGCGGAGAGTCGAGGGGGCCTGGGGCCCACCCGTGGACTTGGCCGGTGCACTTGGTGTTGAGCACCCAGGATGTACGTGGCCCAGCACCTAGAGTGTAAATTCAAATCTGAGGAGCTTTTACAGCTGAAAACCTGATGCACAGAGAGGTCAGAGACCAGGTTTGCACAGCTTCAGAGATGGAGCTGTCATTCCACTCAAGGTGCGTCCATCAGGTGTAGAGGTAGCCACTGGGCGTCTGTTTTGCTGAGAGCTGTGGCCGTGGCTCCAAGTGCAAGAAGTGGCCTGTGTCTCCGTGGGGCCTGCCAGAGGGCAGCCATTCCACCCCCGTTCCCAGCCAGGGTTGCTTGGCAGCACACCCATTTCCCGCCACATCTCAGGCCGATCCTCCATCCCCGGTCTGTTCAGAGCTGATCTAGAAGGAGGAGGAGCAGCCGCGCTGCGGGCAGGTGTGCTGGCCCGGAGAGGGCGTTGCTCGACCGCGGGCCGTCTCTCTGGCAGTTGACTCTTGATAGTTTATCCTTTACCCATTTTGAATGTTTGAGTTAAATGGACGTAAACATTTCTCTCAGACCTCAAATCACCATCTCCTTTGTTGGTGGTGACATCAGGATGCAGCTTCAGTGCTGGGTGGTCAGAGAGCCTAAATGTCAGTGCTCAGCGTGTCTGAGCCTCCATCAGCCCAGCAGCTCGAGGACAGTAAAACTGAGGCCCGTGGCCAGGAGGAGACTTGTCTGGGGCCACCCAGCTAAGAAGGCTGAGGATTCAGTCCCCGGCTGGGGGGCAGGACTTCTGAGTGAAAAGCCACTGGACCTGGGGTCCGGCCTGCTCCCTGCCAGCTTCTCTGGACTCTCGGGGCTCCCTGAGCACCGGCTACCCTCGCCAGCCTTTTCCTTCCCTAGCCTGGCGTCCATATTGCTGGCTAGTGACCGCCCAGCTTCCCCGGAGCAGGTGGCCTGTGAGCCGCATTTCTCAGGACGGGTCTGGCTCTGTGCTTGTGCACGGTGTTCGCTCGCCCTCTGCCCGGCTCTGCCCTCCCGCCTGAGGACAGCGCTGGCGGGCCTCCGACTCTCACTTGCTTTGGGAAGTGCTCGCTAAGCAACGGGCCTGTGCTTGGGGCTGGTCACCTTTCTCAGAGCGCTTGAGGCGGTCGAGACGAGGGGGGTGGGCGCGGCCTGAGGCCTGTCCGCCTGGCTCCGCGTGGCCTTGCCGGCTCGTCCTCCTCCTCGAAGGTCGGCCACTTGCATGCTTTGCTTTGCTTTGCTGGCTTTCCTTTTTCTTCTGTATAAATTCTGTTTTCCAAATGCCTCCGACAAGTGTCGCTGGTGTCGTGGGGACAGTTGGTTCTCTCTCTCAGTGTTTTAGAAGAAGTTTCAAAGGCTGGTTACAAACCGAATGCAAAGTCAAAAGAACAGAACTTCTCTGTGCTCTTTAGAACGTAGGCCAGTCTCTGAGCAGCCTTACCCGAGGCTCGTGACGCGAGAGGAGGGTGCTGACTCTAAGGCCTCTCTTCCATTCCCGCCTGTCTCTGACGGGATGGGATATCCCTGGGGTGTTCTGCGCCCTTGATCCATGCTCTGCCTCTGAAATCTGGAGGGCTTTCCTGTTACACTTGTTTTGTAGCATAAAGACCGTGTTTTTTTCTTTTCCTGAAGGCTGAAGGCTGCTGCTCAGCCTAAGCCTCAGGCCTCGGGTGATGGCCGGGCCGCCCTCAGGGATGCGTGTGCCTCTGGAAAGCCGCCCTGCCCCGCCCCGCCCCGCCCCGCCTGCAGCCTTGCCTGGGAGGAGGGAGAGGCCTCGGGCAGGGCTTTTGCAGACTGACCATCCCTTTCTGTCCGCAGGGGGAGCTGGTGACGGCCTCCAAGGCCATCATTGAGAAGGAGTACCAGCCCCACGTCATCGTGAGCACCACGGGCCCCAACCCCTTCAACACGCTCACTGACCGAGAGCTGGAGGAGTACCGCAGGGAGGTGGAACGGAAGCAGAAGGGCCCTGAAGGTGAGCACGTGGGTCCTGGGTGCGCCAGGGCCAACACGGTGTTCCCCCCTGCCCCGAGGCAGAAGGAAGCGCTCCGCTGGCCCCTCTGTCCCGGGTTGGCCGTGGTCGGCGATGAGAGACCAAAGCCAGGTTGCTTGCCATACCCCCTGCTCTCTCCCGCAGGCTGATTCCCCAGGAACTAGAAGGGTTAGCATCCCTGTAAACGGTCTGCTTAGGAGGGACCCAGAGTCCTCGTGTGAGGTGTCCCGTGTGGTCAGATGTGGAGGGGTGTGACCCAGCTGTCCTTAGTGCCCCCACCCACACAAAGCCAGGCCTGTGAAGCCGCAGGCAAGAGGCGGGAAGGGCAGGAGTACGTGGGGCTCCAGTGGCCTGGGCAGCACTTCGGGCGCTCTGCCCTCTTGAGGGTCCTGGGGGTGGTGGGCAGTGCTCTTCCAGCTGGATGGCTGAGGGCTCTGTGCCGAGGGTTCAGGCCGACACCCAAGAATTCTTTAGCCTGGAGTAGCTAGGGAAGAGCGGGTCTGAAAGTCGTTTGTAAGATACACTTTGCCTTTGACGTAACGTACTTCCCCTGTTCGAGTTCACGGAGGGAGGCTTCCTCTGAGCGTCTGGTCTCATCAATGCGCTAGTCCCACTGGAGCAGTCTTGCTGTGCCAGGCACCAAGCCGAGCGCCGTTCACACATGTTAACTCTGGTTCTCAAAATAACCCTGAGAGCTGGGCCTGCTGTCACTGCTCAGAGCAGAGACCAGTTCCCAGAACAAGGCCGCCTCTGGCAGAGGCCACCGCCCTGCGTCTCTGAGCCACTGTCCCTCCCACCGTCATCTCAGCTGCAGTCGGCCCGTGGTTTACTGACTTCTCCACGGGCCCCCAGGGCTCCCGGCCAGGCCTGGTCACAGGCCCAAGGGCTGGAGTGTCGGGCTCTCGGCTCATCCCCGGACCCTGTGAAGAGTGCGGCCAGGCTGGGGCAGCCTTTGTTCCTCCTGGTCGCTCACCCCGTAGGAGGTCATATGTTTGTAAGACGTGTTGGGACTGTTTGACAACAAAGGAAAATAAATAGCTCTGATCTGCTGGTGAACATCAGAGGAAAAACTGCAGGAACCGGGATCCAGAAAATTCCAAGTCTATGTCTCTTTTAGTGTAAAATGCGCAGCAGTGTTATCCTAATTCCTCAGATTGGATTTAGGGACAGCTTGTTTCAAACTGCAGTTTTTAAAAGTAGAGCCAAACATTTTCAGACCTAAGGAGCGAAGTCTGCCTCCCGCTGCCTCGGACATGAAGGCTCAGTGGGGCTGCATCACTGTCCGGGAGTGCCCTTGGCTGGTCACCTGGGGCCCCGGGGCAGCGTGTGCCCTCGGGAGGTTGATGCTGCTGCCCCAGGGCCTCAGGGCCGCACTTCTTCCCCCTGGGAGCCACCCCTCCTGGAACAGAGTCCTGCAGCGCCGGTGGGGTCCGTCCTGGGAAGTACGTCCTGCTTCGAAGACAGTCTCTGGTTGGCCCCAGGTTAACCTTTTTTTTTTTTAAGTCTTGTTTTGGCCAATTACACAATGCTCATATAGTTTCTGTTGCAATTTGAGTTGTGAAGAAGAACACTGCCGAACTGTTTTTTGGTGTGTTACACCGTCACTGCCTGTCGCTTTCTGTCAGGTGTGTGTTAAAGTAAGGCTCATCGTGCATAGACTCAGATTGAGCCTGGCCTTCTGATCACGGCCCTGATCCCCATCGACTCCTGAGTGGTGCTTGCGGCCCTGCAGAGAGCTTTCTCTCGGCCGTGGCCGTGGCTCCTTGCCTTAGAGGAGAGCGGCTGCTGAGTTACTGGTCCTGGGGCCTGGTCCCATCCCCTCTGCCTTGGAGGAGGGGGCTGCGGTCTAAAGCTGTTGAGTTGCTGGTCCTGCGGCCTCGTCCCAGTTCCTGTGCACACGTCTGCGTGCCACCCTCTGGGCCTTCCAGTGTCTGGGAAGCCTGGATTTTGTGTTTTGGGGGTTTTTTGGCGTGAAACCACAAGACGCAGTGTTTCCTCTGCATGGGAGGCGCTGTCCGGAGGGGACGTTACAGCAGGTGAGTGAGTTACAGCGGGTGAGCGAGTTACCGCGGGTGAGCGAGTTACCGCGGGTGAGCGAGTTACAGCGGGTGAGTGATGTGGACGGACCGCGCCGCGTGACCACAGAGCTGTTGGTGGCGGGCGTGGCAGGCGGGGCACTGCCAGCGAGGGACCCCTGCCCAGCACTGGTGCTGGCTCTGCATGCGGCAGGTAACTCAGGCTGTCAGAGGTCAGCAGGTACCAGGAGGAAAGCCTCTGGCCTCTGACTTCTTTTCCTGTCGAGGGATTCGTTCACTCAGGCAGGAGATGGGAGGGCCTTAGTCTGTAGTCACCGGTCTTCAGAATGGGAACTCAGGCTGGGCACTCGGGGGGGTTGTTAAATATGGGACCTACTGGTTCTAAGCTATTAACATAAAAAGTTTAAGTGAGAGGAGGAGGTTTGAGGAAGCAGGATAATACTGGTGTGTATTTTACCTTAAATGATATGTAGACTTGGAATTTTCTGGATCCTGGGTCCTGGTTCCTGCAATTTTTCCCCTGATGTTCACTAGTGTATTTCACTTTAGAAAATAAAAATATGCCTTACAACTTGCCACGTTTATTTATTTATTTATTTTGCTTTTTAGGGCTGTGCCCACAGCATCTGGAGGTTCCCAGGCTACGGGTTGAATCAGAGCTACCGCTTCCGGCCTACACCACAGCCACAGCAATACCAGATCCTAGCCGCATCTGTGACCGGCATCACAGCTCACGGAAATGCCAGATCCTTAACCCACTGAGCGAGGCCAGGGATCGAACCCGCATCCTCATGGATACTAGTCAGCTTTGTTACTGCTGAGCCACAATGGGAACTCCAGCAGCTGCCAAGTTTAAATTATTGGTTGAGGAGTTCCTGTCATGGTGCAGTGGAAATGAACCCGACTAGTGCCCATGAGGGCAGGTTCAGTCCCTGGTTCCTTGGATCCTCAGATTCGATCCTTGGCCTTGCTCAGTGGGTTAAGGATCCGGCGTTGCCGTGAGCTGTGGTGTAGGTCATAGACGCGGCTCGGATCCTGCGTTGCTGTGGCTGTGGTGTAGGCTGGCCGCTACAGCTGCTGCTAGACCCTAGCCTGGGAACCTCCATATGCCACGGGTGCGGCCCTAGATAAGGCAACAAGACAAAAAAAAAAAAAAAATTACTGGTAAAAAATGCTCTAAATAAAAAATTAAAACCAGGGTCATGCTCAGATGATGTCCCTTGAGGCAGCCAGGCACGGTGAGGGCAGGTGGGCCCTGGGCTCTTGCCCCACCCTGGAGGACAGGTGGGGGGTCAGCAGTCGGCCTGTTGCAGAGGCAGCTCTGGAAAGTCGGATCCACACCCCAGTCGTAGCCGGCTTCCTTCGTCTGCTGTCGGGTAGGAATGAGGGAAAGGCTGTGCGCGGCCCCGGCTGCGCTCCCGAGGCCGCCCGAGGGGCGGGGAGGGAAGCCCTCTCCGCCTTGGAGGAGGGGGCTGCGGCCTGAAGCCCTTTGCCGTGTCCTCTCTCCGTCCGTCTGCAGAGAACCTGGACGAGAGCAGAGACCAGAAAGAAGACAGCCCTCCAGAGCCGCCTGCCGCCCCCCACACTCCCCCCAGCACCCCCGTCAAGCTGGAGGAAGGTGAGCTCTGGGTGGAGGCGGGTGGGGGTGCACGGCCGCCTGCGGGCCGCCATCGCCAGGAGGGCGCCGCTCATGGTTTTGTCTGGAGAGAAAAAGCCACTGCGGAGTCGCACGGACACTGACGGCGGCGTGTGCCCGTGCGTGGAGGCCAGCACGGCCTCTTCCGCTCCCGTGTTGGTTCTCTCCTGTGAGGCCACACAGGTGCGTTAGTGTCGGGTCACGACCCGGTGGGAGGACAGACCTGGGGGTTGGAACCCGCTTTTGTTGATGGTGTCGGTCTTGCCCACCGCTCGCCCGCCTCTCAAGCCTTCCTGTGCTCAGACCCCGGCCTGTCTCCGCGCGCCTGGGCCTGGGGCCGCCTGATTTGCCATGTTTCCGGTCCGTGGGGGGCCGGCCTCCCCGGCCTTCAGACCCCCACCCTGTGTCGTGGCGTGTGCCCTGTGCGTCCGTCCCCCGGTCGTGTATGCTGTGCTTCCCGTGCCTGCCGGGGGCCTGGGGCGCCCCTTCTGTCCCTCTGTGTCCACAAGAATGGCTCGGCCATTCTCCTTCTGTAACCCGATGGCTGTGACTGAGTATGCCGAGATCTCTCCCTGTGCTTTTCTCTTCCTGTGGCTGCGTCCCACGCAGGAGGCGGATGTGCTAAAGAGTACCTGTTACCATAGTAAGTACCGCCTGCGCCGGCCTCTGCCGCCGTGCCGACCCCATCCCCTGCTTTGCCTCCCTCTCCCGCTTCTTTGTTGCTTTTTAAGTTTTGTTTTGTTTCTTCAAAAGAAAAACAAAGGCCGCCTTTTCCTGTACCCCATGCCTCCATTCTGGACAGTGGCCTTGCTGGAGGGGGGCTGGGTCACCTGAGCTGGGCGGAGGACAGCCTGTCCTTGAGTCCCCTGGACCGAGGTGGCGCTGTGCAGAGCACTCTGGGGCTCAGAAGTTCTGGGGGGACCACGTTGTCCTGTCGACCTTCGAGACACATGACTGCTCGGTGGGCGGGTGTTACCGTTATCAGTTCAGACATAATTCTAGACCAGGTTCCCACAGGCCGCCATCTTGCCGCCTACTGCATGGGGGTCGCATGTGTTTGGATCTTTGCTTAAGCTGGGTGCTTAAGCTTAATTTGAGGGGGTGGAAGAGTGGCATCTGGTGCCACGTTTTAATGTGACATTTGGTTGAATGATACAAGCTCCCCCGTGGCTCCTTAGACAACCTCTGCCTGCCCCTCAGAGTGGGTCCTAACCGCCTCCCACCGGCTGAGCAGGCCTTCATCCCCTGCCCCGCCCTCCTGCGGCCGGTCCTCTCCTGGGCTCGGCTCAGCTTCCTGTCACCTCCTGAGATCTGCCTAGATTTCCATGTACTAAACGGTTTGGTGTTGCCTAACCTACCGCTGGCTTGCAACTTTGTAGACTATTTTTTTAAAAATCTATAAAACTGGCTTCCCCCACAGTCAGTGTAGAGACCAGCCTGCAGGCTGTTTCTTTAAAACAAATTTCTTTTGGCTCTTTTATGCTTCCATGTGCAAATTTTTAAGATGGCTTGAATTTTTTGCCTGTGCCTTTTTTTACAGTTCATTTTTTTCTTTCCCTTATTTTTTTTTTTTTTTTTTTTTTTTTTTTTTTTTTTTTTTTCCCTTTTTTTTTTTTTTTTTTTTTTTTTGCTTTTTACGGCTGCACCTGCGGCATATGGCGGTTTCCAGGCCTAGAGTAGTTGAATCGGAGCTACAGCTACCGGCCTATACCACAGGCACAGCAACGCAGGATCCTTAACCCACTGAGTGAGGACAGGGATTGAACCTATAGCTTCACGGTTACCAGTCAGAGTCCTTTCTGCCACGCCACAATGGGAACGCCACAGTTCACCTCTCTTCTTTTGATTAATTTTCCAGCCCGAATGGCTTTTGCTATTGATGTTGTTGGGGGTCTGGGCGTTAACCTGTGGCTTTCTAGTAGCTGCCATGGTGTGACAAAGTTTTCTCCTTGGGAGACCAGGTGTTGTGGATACACGGTTAGGCTCAGTTTGTGCCCTTAAGGGTGCACGTGTTGAACGCAGAATGAGGCGGTTCTGAGCCCCTCTCTGCTTGTCTTCGTCACTCCACGCCTGGGCCCCAAAGCCCTGTGACTTTTTTGTCACATGCTCTCCCCATGAGGAGCTCAGGACCGCCGCTCTGAGACTGAGGCCACGTTTTGCACTAGGAGCCATGTCCAGCCTTCTTGTGTAGAGTCGCACTCAGTGGCAGCTTCTGTACAGGGCACGGCAGGACCCCTCTGAGGTCTGGGCAGTCGCACTTTAACCCCGTCTCTCCTACCCCACCTGCCAGACCTGCCGCAGGAGCCCATTTCCGGAGACGACAGTGAGGCCGCCACCTTCAAGACGACTCTCCCCGACCTGTCCCCTGATGAGCCTTCAGAAGTGCTTGGCTTCCCGACGTTGGAGGAGGAGGAGGGGGGCCCTTGTGAGGCCGGGCGCCCCCCAAGCCCCGCCAGGTCCCCCACGGCGGCCAGCCCTGAGCTGGCCGCAGCCCAGACGGCGGAGGAGGCCGCCTCCCCGGCTGCCGAGGAGGGGGCCACCGCGGACCCTGGCAGCGACGGGTCTCCGGGCAAGTCCCCGTCCAAAAAGAAGAAGAAATTCCGTACCCCCTCCTTCCTGAAGAAGAGCAAGAAGAGGAGCGACTCCTGAAGGCCTGTCCTGCACAAACCGATGCCACCAGACTGTCCCCGACCGTGTCTGTGTGCTGCCCTCTTGTGTAACGGAATGCAAAAGCCTGCCCCTCGTGTAGCTAGCGCTCCCCTCGCGTGACCAGATCTCCACCTAGACCGGTGCTAACCTCGTGCGTGCAGCGGCCCGGCCCACGGCCTTGGGCTCTGGGGGAGGTTTGGGCTCTGTGCCCGGCTCCGAGTCCTGCCCTCCAGGGACCAGCAGCTCAGCCCAGCGCCCGAGCTCCTCCGGGCCGCTCTCCCCGCGGGGCGGTACGTCATGGTTCTGGCTGGATGGGGGTGCTGCCTACTTGGGCCCCACCTCTCCTGCTCCCCTCCTTTGAAGTAACCCGCACCCGAGCCTTGCCAGGCTCCCTTCCCCCAGGGCCCAGGTGACCGAGTCACCCCAGAGCTTCCTGCTGGTGCCATCCGCTCAGTGACCTCCCTTTTGGAGACGCAGGGCCCTGGTGCTGCTGGGACACGGCCCAGGCCACCGTGGCCTTTGAGGGGCGGGTTTGGGCTGAACTGGCAACCGCAGCAGTAGACGGGCCTGTGTTCACCCACCGCAGCCTGTGTCGTGCTGCTTCCCCCACGGCAGTGGGGGAGCCAGACTTGGGGCTCCGTTCCGTACACCCCGGGGTCTCTTGGTCCTTGTCCTGGGGGAGGTGTGTCAGGAGGAGGATCCTCTCGGCTGGTCGGCAGTTCCCTCCACACCTCATGCCCCCTCCCGGGCCTCTGCAGAGCGGCAGCGCCCCTGGCATCCTGGGGGAGGTTTCAGAATGGGCGGGGGAGGGGGTCTGCTTTCAGCCTGGAGGCTAGGCTTGCTTTGATGGAAGGGAGCTGGAGGTGGGAGCTGGCCCTGGAGGCTGCACCTGATGCCTGGAGCCCCCGACCCGCCCTCTAGCACCATGGGGACCTGCTGCACTCAGATCCCTGGGAAATAGCAGGAGGCTGCGAAGTGGGAACTAGTGGGTGGCCAGGGGCCTCCTGGACAGTGACCCACTCCAGGAACTCCAGCACCAGCCCCAGGCAGGCCCCCGGAGCGGGGAGGGGCCCTTGGTGGACCTGGCACCACAGACTCGACACCCGGGCAGGACCTGAGGCCGGTTGCATGGCGCTGACCTCTGACCTCTGCTTGAAGCTTACTGGTGAGCAAGCTGCTTCTCTTCTGTGTGTGGTCCTGTCGCCCAGGTGGTGGCAGAGTCCCCACCCTCACCCTGTACTTGAGTTAACCACGGGCTCTTCCTCTTTCCTTTCCTGACCCCACACATGCAATGACTTTAATCTCATTTTTTGTAGTTTACTTTAACTTTGTATTACAACATGAAGTTTAGTTGTGTACGGACACAGGCTTGGGCGGACAGGTCCTAGGGCCTTTCTTCACAGTAACATTTTACTCACAAATAAAATTCTTTAAGCAGTTTCCTTGTCTAAACGTGGGAGGCAGTTCTGGACTTGTCTTTTGTTCCAGACTTCCAGAAGTTTGTGTCACGTTACAGGAAAAGACCCTGTGAAGCATTTTTTTGACCAAATGCCGTTTGTCACTTAGGACTGGGGACGCTCTAACCCGGAAGGGCGCTGCCCTGGTGCCTGCTGGTTCTTCCACAGGGCTGCGGGGCCTGGACTGGGACAGCCCAGCAGAGGGGCCATCCTGCCCAGTGTCACCTCAGGTGTGACCCCGTGCTCGGGGCCTTCCCTGACTTTCCACCCCGACCGCTGTGCGCGTGGGAAGCAGGCCTGGTGCGTTTTGCTCGGTGGGGCTGCAAGAGGTGTTGGCTCCAGTTCGGCTCCTGGCACCTGGGGCCAAGTGTGGAGCAGAGCCTGCAATGGAGGAGGCACTTGCTATGAAACAGCTGCTTTATTTTGTCATTCGGAGGCCTGGCTTCCACCCTGCGTGGCTGAGTAAAGACAGGCGAACAGAAAACCTGGGAGGTTTCAGAGTCTGGTCCTGAGCGGTGCACGCAGGAGTGTCGCAGGCGCCCTGGGGGGGTGGGTTCTGTGCCTCCTGGGGGGGGGGGGGCGGGCAGGAGGGCACAGGCCTGGCACAGGCCTCCTGCTTCCTGCCTCAGGTCCCCCAAGAGGGGCTGTGGCCAGGCTACTCGGCTTTGAGCGTCTGAGCTGGAGGCCTCAGGTCCCGCAGGAGGTAGAAGGGGAGCAGGAAGAGCACCGCGCACGCGCTGAAGCAGCCCCGGGCCCCGGCCAGCCAGTACACTGCGGAGAGAGCCCGGCGTGGGGTTGGCGGTTGTGTCCGAGCTGGGGAGGCCTCCCGGGATGTGCGAGTGCTGTCCTGGGACCCTCACCTGCAGCCGCCACCACGGGCCCTGCCGCCCTGGCCAGAGCGCCCAGACTCCGCAGCGTGCCCATGACCAGGCCCTTCTGCCCCGGCGAGCCTGCGGAGGAAGGGGCCGTCAGGTGCGCGCAGGCAGTCTCCCGGGGCCAGGGGCGGCTTTGGGCCAGGGAAGGGCATCTCACCATAGCCTGCGACCACGGAGGACAGGCAGGGCACCACGACAGCAGCGGCTGGTGGGGGACATCGAGGAGGTGCCTGTCAGCCCAGAGGAGGGGCCGGCGGGGGCGTGGCCCAGGACTCCTCTCCGGCCACAGGCACCCCGGTCCCCCCACGGTCACTCACCGAAGGAGTAGAGCAGCAGCCCCAGGCCCAGCACGGGCAGTGTGTGCCCCCAGCCGATGAGGAGGAAGGCGGGGACGAGCAGCAAGATGGCCTGCGGGCGGCACAGCAGGGCTCAGAACTACCGGCGGCTACTCCCGACAGAGCTCGGGAGCCCCCCTCCCACTTCTAGGAGTGCCCGCGTACCCGCTTCGCAGCAGCCATCTCCCCGCCAGGGCTGATCCGCCGGGCGCAGGTGCCCTGGATGGTGGCCATGGTGAGGCCGATGAAGAAAAACATCTTCCCGCGCTGCAGGCTGCGGGGCAGAGCTTTCAGCGCCCTTGCCCCCTCCCCCCAAACTGGGTGCTGGCCTGCTGTCACCTGTGCTTGCAGCGAGCCACCACCCACCCACACTTCATGCCCGGAAGAGGCAGGGCTGTTGGAATGAGGAGACAGCAGCGCGTCTCCAGACGGGGTCCCACCTGCTGAACTGGAAGCGCTGGTGGGCAAGGAAGCTCAGCGTGTGCTCCAGTCCCGAGAAGAGGAAGAGGTAGAGGAAGTAAACCAGGCCCAGGCGGCACAGGCTGTCAAGCCCTGGGGAACAGCGGGAAGGCACCGTCAGGGGCCCGGGGCCCAGAGGGCAGCCGGGGCAGCCACAGCCCCACTCTCCCAGGGGCCTGCTCCTTACTGACGCCGCTGGGCGGGTCTGGGCCACGTGCCACGGCCGAGAAGCGGAACAGGGCCAGGGGGCTGAGCAGGTCAGCAGCAGCTCGGAACCCCAGGGTGAAAGAAGGAGCCTGTAAGGGACAGAGCTGAGAGGCTGCCAGGAGGCTGGTGACGTCTCCAGGCCTGGCAGCTGGGAGTGGGCTTGACCGCAACCTGCTCTGCCCCCATATCCTGCAGGGCCCAGCAGGCGTGGCCCCCAGTGCACCTGCCAGGCCTTGGCGGCAGGGGGTCAAGGGAGTGCTGTGGGACCAAGCGGACACCAGGAGAGGGCCGCCTGCACTGTGCACCAGACACTGCCACGCGCAAAGGACGTCGCCACCCGCCCCTGGAAGCCGGCCTCAGCCCCGCCCCGCCGCCCCTCAGCCCCGCCCCGCCGCCCCTCAGCCCCGCCCCGCCGGCCTCAGCCCCGCCCCGCCGCCCCGCCTCCCCAGCCTCAGCCTCCACCAGGCTTCCCCCTTACCCGCTTCTCTGGGGGCAGCGTCTCAGGCAGGAAGCAGAAAACGAAGAGCAGATCGGAAACGGCGAAGAGCAGGGCCAGCCAGGGCGCCATCTCCACAGGCAGGGAGGCGCCAAGCATGGGGCCCAGCGTGAAGCCCAGAGAGAAGGCCACCCCGATGACTGCCTGGGGAGAAGGCTGCCTGAGCCCCAGGGAGACTCAGCCCCCAGGAGCCCTGCCGCCCCACAGCCCCCCGTGGGTGCACTCACCATGCCCCTGCTGCGGGCGGGAGGCGAGCCCAGGTCCGCGACGATGGTGGTGGAGAGGCTGACATTCCCCTTGCTGAAGCCCCCGATCACCCTGGAGGCCAGGAAGGCCGCAAAGCTCCTAGAAGCCGCCCACACGGCGTAGGAAGAGGCCAGACCTGCCTGCCTCAGGGCAGGGGCCAAGGGCAGGGGCGGTCACTGGAGGCCAGCAGGGGCCCACAGTGGGCTGGCAAGCCTGAGCAATACCCCTGGAACCCTGCCCTGTTCTGCAGCAACTGTGTCCCCAGTGTCCCGGGGAAGGAGCAGCTCTGGGACAGCCTGG
This sequence comes from Catagonus wagneri, assembly GCA_004024745.2. Lineage (NCBI taxonomy): Eukaryota > Metazoa > Chordata > Mammalia > Artiodactyla > Tayassuidae > Catagonus > Catagonus wagneri. Next base: position 482,977 of record PVHT021183717.1, read on the forward strand.
CTTAGCCACAGGGTCTGACGCCCCTCAAACACCACCCCCGGGGGCAATGAGGGCCAACAAGGGGCCGCGACGGGCTCACAGCGTCTCCCGTCCGTGGGCACCCATACCAGGGACAGCAGCATCACCGGGCGCCTCCCCAGGTGGTCAGAGACGGCCCCTGTGAGCGGTGCCGCCAGGAACTGCAGGAGGGAGAAAATCGAGCCGATGAGACCTGGAAGACAGAGGTCACAGTCGCCAGGGTGCCCAGTCCCCAAGGGTCTGATCGTGTCGGGCCCTGCAATTCCAGGCCACTAGACTTGAGCCGAGGTGGACCCAGTGGCAAGTGGACACTCAGAGAGGGAGCAGGCAGTGCGCAGGTGAGGACCAGGACCTGTGACTCGGGAGTGAGGAGGGGACGGGCCAGGAAGCCAGGCCCGGGAGGCCCCGCCCAGCCTCAGCACCTTACCTCCAAACAGGACGCTGTTGTATCTCTTCTCTGCTGGCATCCCGATGGCCGCCGCAAACCAGTCCACCCCTCGCTGCCACGAGTCATAAAGGGAGTCCTGGTGGACAAGGAAGTGTGACCCGCCGGGGAGTCCCTGAGGGGCTTGGAGCAACGGGGTGAAGGATGGGGCGAGAGCGGGAGGGCTCACGTGGGCACGGGCATGGCTCTCCAGCAGACCGGGCAACAGGGGCAGCAGCAGAGTAAAGGCCAGGAGGTCCAGCAGGAGGCTCAGGAAGATCACGGTGACCACGCGGGTTTCGGATGCCGGCTGCGGGCGGATGGGTGGACGCGGGGTGCAACTCCCGCCGGCTCCCCAGCCCATGATGGGGGCCGCTCCGAACCGGCCTGGCCGATCCGGCCTGGCCGAGCGTGAGGCGGTTGCTGGAGGGCGCGTCTGGGTCCTCTTGCCCGGATGCCCACCTACCGTGGGGTGGCGGCGAGTGCGGAAACTGAGCCCCTAGCTCCGGCCGCGCCACCGACCCGCTAACAGCCAGTGCGCGCCGAAAGGGACTGCCTGCCCGGTTACCCAACACAGGGGTCCCTCGCTGCGTCCTGCCACGACCCTGGGCAACAGGAAACGCAGGCTGCGGGGGTTGCGCAAGGAAAGCTCTGTCCCGAAGGCCAGCCGTCCCAGGGGCCCGGGCAGGGACATCGCCGCCACTGACACCTCCCCGCTCCCGATGCCGCCCCACTTGCCCGGGAGGAGCAGCCAGAGAAATGGGCCCGGCGGGCACGGGGGCGACCCCTCGCGCGGGAGAAGGCAACCCCGCCCGCCCCGGGCCGCGCCGCGGAGCCCTCGCCCCGCACCTGCGCTCGAGACGGACAGGCTGACGGCGGAGAGGACCAGCCAGGACTGCGAGGCCTCGCCGACCACGCCCGCCGCCGGAAGTGGGCGTGGCCCACCCGGAAGTGGCCCCCGCGCTTCCCGCTCCAGCCGCTGGGCGGGGTCGCGCAGCTCCAGGCCCCGCCCCGAGTGGGGCGGCTGTGGCCGCGCGGGAAGAGGCCCGAGCGTAGGCGCCGCACAGGCGCAGTTCCGTCTGCTCCCAGACTGCGCCCGAGGGGCCCCACCCGCCAAAGATCCCCAGGCTTTGGGCGCCCCGGCTCCGGCCTCAGGGCGGGGTCCGGCCTGATCTGACCCTCGTCGCACTGTCCTCTTGGGCCGAGGAGGGGGCGAGGCAGGGGCTGTCCCGTGACCCGCCTGCCCCTCGGGCCTAGCCCCGGGCCCCGCAGCTGGGGGAGCTCCGGGCGTCCGGACCCGGCCTGCACCCTCCTGCTTCCCTCCCGTCTCTTGAAGGTCCTGCGTCTGTGGCCACACCAGGAACAGGTCTGGGCAGTGGAGGTTCAGCTTCTCAGGTGCAGCTGAAGCCCCACAGCCCCTGCCAAGCTGAGCGGCCCTCGCCCCAACTTGCACGCTTCTGCTTCACATGGCATTGCTGCTCCAGCGACCAAAAAGGGCGCCTGTTAGCTGTCTCCCCAGAGGACACGCGCAGATGCCCCTCTTCCAGCTGAGCTGTGCTCCGCCTTAGAAGCCTGCGCAGGGTCGTGGACCTAAGAGACCACTTCTTGTATTAGGTGCCCGGGGAAGGTGGAGCTTAAAGAGACGTGGATAACATACAAGCAAACTTATTCATGTGGCGATACACGGATACTGCAACAGCCTCCACCTCTCCTGGCCAGGTGGGCCCATAACCAGTTTGCACCCCGCCCACTCCCCTCTGCAAGGAAGAGGCAGGGCCGGGATGGCCATTCGACATTTCCAAGAATTAGGTGGGGTGGGACTGGGAGAGGCCAGGGTGGACAGAGCCTGGTGTTCTCAGGGTGATAAATGAGGCAGAAAGCTAGAGCTCTTCAAGCTCGTTAGCCTGTCACTGGCACACTCTATCCTCAGAACTCACCAGCAAGGCTCGCCCAAGCGCCAGCAGCTTGGCGAGTTAATGCAGCAAAAGCTACAGGACACAAAGCGTACCAGTGGATGGAATCTAAGGCTGCCCTGGAACGGCCGGCCAGGCCTACACAGCAAGTTGGAGCCAGGCCTGCCAGGCCTGCCAGGCCTTCCGGATCTGTGGATCCACATACACACTTGGCAAACGCCCACTTGTGAACACCCCAGGAGGTGGGAGATGCAAGCACCTTGCCCGCCATGGCCTCTTCACCTGTTCCTGTCACACCCAGGGCAATCCTGGCTGGAGCCTGGCCTGTACCAGAAGCCGCTCTGGCCCTGTCCTCCGCATTAAGTGCCAGCACCGCCCGACGCGCCTCAAATCTTAACAGGGATTCTGCCCAGCAACCTCCTCTTCCCCTCCTCCCACGTGTCCAGTCTGCTACTGTCCCCGTGGTCACTGCAGTGCCTTGCGATGGACTTCTTGGGCCATTTTGCATGGCTGCCTCAACCACACACCCTCTTTGTCACCTGCGGAGTGAGGACTCAGTGCCTTGGCTCTAGGGCACTGGGCAGGGCTCGGGGGTGGGGGCCTGCCACCTCAGCACCTGCTCAAGGAAGCATTCAGGATGGCTCTGAGCAGGCCACAGCCTGGGGCTGCAAGGGCGGGCAGTGGGCTCCTGGGTTCTTGCAAACCCCTGCCCCCCCGCCCTGGGTTAGTGCAGCGGAAAAGACAGCACTTTGTTAACTTACAGGTTGCAACCTCGACCACAGGCTCCACGTCTTCAATTTATTCGGGCACAAAACCCAAAGACTTCGTCCTGGGCCAGTACGGTTGCCCAGCCCTCCTGTATACATAGCAGCCTGGCACCCCAGAGCGTCAAGCAACACTGCATTAGGACAGTGCTAATCGTGGCTGTTAGGGTGCTGGGATTATGGGTGATTTTTTTTTCTTCTGATTCCTAAAGTATTTGCAATGTTACTTTATTTGTGACTGAAATTTTATGTGACATTAAATAACAGTCCAAATTCTCTACATGAAGGCATCGTGCTGGGCTGACCAAAACCTCTGGCCAGAATCCCATCAGTCCCGAAGCCTGTGACTGACTGAGCTTTGTCTGCGAATGGTGAACAAAGGCCGTTTACCGTCTACCAGCAGAAGGCTCTCAGGGAGGCTTGGTCCCAGCTGTGACAGCGCACCCGTCCGGAGATGCCCCCACAGGAACCCAAGCTCAGGAGGAACTCCCACTGACGTCACAGTGTCCTCTGTCGCCCCCAGTGCACGGCCGGCAGCCCCCTGTCTGACTCAGTTTTGGAATTTCTTCCTCTTCAGGGCCTTCCACTCGCCTTCCTGGGTGGCCAGGCTGTTAAAAAGCTGCTTCACCTTTCGCTTTCTTTCCGCATCCCTTAAAGGAAAAAAGGCCCATTTTTAGATTCGTTTGGGACGTCCTGCCTCTTTCCATCCAACCTACAGCAGTTCGGAACCAGAGGGCCCGCGGCCCGCGCAGGACAGACGGGGACGAGTGCGGGGAAGGTGGCGCAGGTGCCTGGGGGCGGCAAGGGGACCCCACCCTCGGGCAGAGCCCCCGACCCAGGCCTCACCGCTCCCTGATCTCCGAGAGCTGCATCCGAGCCAGGAACTGGTTGTCCTTGCGGATCTCGCGGACGGCGCCTTTAAACTCCCGCCTGTGCTTGTGGATCAGTCTTCTCCGTTCCTGCTCCTCCTTACTGCCGCCCTGCTTCCTCCCGAACTCCAGGCTGGAAGCGGAGGCCAGCGCTGAGGGGCCGAGTTCCCGCGCCCACAGCCTCCGGGCCTCGGGTCAAGGCCGCTCACACCCGACCGCCCCGGGCCCCGAGGTCACACTTTCTTTTTTGTCCTTCAGGGCCGCACTCGCGGCTATAGAAGTTCCCAGGCGAGGGGTGGAATCAGCTGCAGCCGCCGGCCTTCCCTACAGCCACAGCCACGCGGGATCCGAGCCGCGTCTGCAACCTACACCACAGCTCACGGCAACGCCGGATCCTTAACCGCTGAGCGAGGCCAGGGATCGAGCCCGCGTCCTCACGGCTCCCAGCTGGGTCTGTAGCCCCAGAGCCAGGCCAGGAGCGCACACTCACACTCTGACCAGCCGGGGTGTGAAGAGTCTCAGTGGCACCGGCTTGCTCCTCTCACAGACCAGAGGCCGACGGCGCCTTGGCTGGTTTTCCATGTCCGTCAGGACGCTTCGGGTCAGCTCCTGAGACACGAGACGCTGAGGCTGACGGAGCTCCTGCCGCCCGTCTCCCAGGCGGCCTGGCTGTCGCGGACGGGGGAGCAACAGCGCGACACAACAGCTCGCGGGGGCCTGACCGGGCGGGAGCCCGTGCCCACTGAGCCCCCTGGGGCAAACGTGACAGAACCTTCTCTCCTGGAGAAGCTCGTCAAGGTGGGGCAGCCAGGGGCGAGCACGGGGCAGGGACCCAAGCCCGTTCATCCACCTGGGAGCCCGCAGGCAACATGAGGGCACCCTTCCTCGCTTCCTGCCACCTTGTTCAGGACGGTGGCACCACCCTCAGAAAACCCGTGTGGCCTGGGAGGGACGCAAGCCCAGAGCCGCGGTCAGGCCCGGCAGGCGGGCAGGGCAGGCGGGCGGGCGGGCAGACAGGTGGGCAGGGCAGACGGGCGGGCAGGCGGGCGGGCGGGCAAGGCGGGCGGGGCAGGCAGGCTGAAGTGGGTGCTGTCCTTGGATTCCAGGACCCGCACCCAAGGACGGAAACCCAGCTCGCCTGCTCCAGTCACGGCCGCGGCCGCGCGGGGCCAGGAAGGCTCACCTGGATCTCGAGGGGGCGGCCACAGTCGGCCAGGTGCTGGGCCAGGAGGGCTTTGAGGGGCCTCATGATGTCGTGGAAGGCTGGCAGCGAGCCATACAGGAGCACACAGCGCTTCACCAGGGCCAGACACACGGCCAGGCAGGACAGTCTGCAGGGGTGACACGCAGCTGGAGGACAAGGGAAGGTGCGTGCCACCTCCTTTGGGTCAGCAGCAAAGCCAGGACGGAGACCTCCCACCACAGCTCAGAGCGGCCCCGGCCGCAGGACACCAGGCCCGGCATCTGCCAGGAGCGTGTCAGCAGCGGCCCAGGGCTTACAGTGTCAGGAACTATAGAAAACACGTTGGCCCGAACAGGAAGGAACGTTTTGAGAAATGCAAGTGGCTCTGTTTTAGTTTGTTTTTTTAAACAGGAGAAAGTCAAAGTTTAATAACAAACGTAGGTCAGAGAGACCCAGGCAAAGGGACTCATTTGCTACAACGGCCGAGGAAGGCCTTGTCTGAACCAGACAGCTTTCGTTTGTAAACCACCAAAACCGCTCACACGCATTCTAGGAAGGCTGCTCACTTTTTCTTGGAAAAACACGGCCACCAGGACTCGAACAGACGTTTCTCCAAAGACTATGAATGGCCAAGCAGCACATGAAAAGACGTTCATCACTAACGCTAGAGGCGCACGTCAAAGCGGCAATGACACCGCTGCCGCCCACGAGGATGGTACCAGCAAAACCAGAAAAAAATGGAGATCCCGGCACTGCTCAGCAGTAATGAACCCGACCAGTACCCATGAGGACACACGTCAGTCCCCGGCCTCGCTCAGCGGGTTAAGGGCCTGCCGCTGCCGTGAGCTGTGGTGTCGGCTGCAGACTCAGCTCAGATCTGGCGTTGCTGTGGCTGTGGCGCAGGCCAGCAGCTGCAGCTCTGATCTGACCCCTAGCCTGGGAACTTCCATATGTCACACGTGCCCTCCTAAAAAAACCCTAAAAAACAAAAAAAAACAAACAGAAAATACTAAGTGTTGGCAAGGACGTGGAGAACCTGGAACCCGTGTGCTTGGTTGTTGTGAATGTGAAATGGTGTAGCTGCTGTGGAAACAAGTACGGTGTTTCTGCAAAAAATTAGAAATAGAACTACATATGACCCAGCAACTCCATTTCCTGGTGTAAACCCAAAAAACTGAAAGTAGAAACTGGAATAGACCCATGACGCCCATGTCCACGGCAGCATGGTTCAGAACAACCAAAAAGCGGCCCATCTGCACGACGGGGTGTCAGTTGGTCTTTAAAAAGGAGACGGACAGGCACCGACACGGATGGGCCTCGAGCACACTGCTCGGAGTGCAGTCAGGCCCGCAGGCAGACACGGTGTGATTCCACTGCACGAGGTCCCAGAGCGGGCAAATCCAGAGACAAAGTAGACGGCGGGCCAGAGGCCGGGGCGGGCGGGGGCTGTAGTTTAACGGGGACGGAGTTTCCATTGCGAAGACAGGCTCTGGAGCCGGCTCTGTCGCAAACGTACTTAAGGCCGCCAAACTGCACGTTCAAAACCGACAGCGGTAGATCTTACGCTATCTGCATTTCAACACAACTAAAACCACCATAATTTCAAATAACCATGATTTAAAAAAATCGGAGCAGAAGGACTTACAGCAGGAGCTCCCGGCCCCCTCACTCTGCTCCTCCTTCTCCAGACTGAGGCCGTGACCCCACCCAACTCCGCTGTTGAAACCTGACCCCCGGTGACAACATCTGGAGGTGACCGAAGGTCCCTGTCCGTGAACACAGATGTCTCACCTTATTTAGGCCTTTGTTACCTTCCGTCAGCAACATTTTGCGGTTGTCATGGTCCCAATCTGCCCCCTCCCTGGATAAGTTAATTCTTAAATTTTTTGTTGTTTCTGATGCTTTTACAGACGGAACTGTTTTTGTAACTTGCTTCTTCGGCTGTCCGTGTGTGTGTGTGGAAACATAACCGACTTGCAAACTCCTCCATCAGACCTAACCGCTGCTAGACAAGACCGTCTCCTCCACGAGCACACGCCGCGGCCCCGCGACCGCCCGCCCCGGGCCTCCGTACCTGGTGTGGTTGGCCTCCGTCTTCGTCTGGGCTCGCGGTCGCCCTGCCCAGCGGAGGGAGAGGCTTCTCCTCTGCCACGTGGCCACGTCCTCCTCGTCAGAGACCACGAGCAACTCGGCGTTCTTTCCAAGCGCCCTGAACGGGTGCACCAGCGTGTAACCTGAACTCCCAGGGCGACAGGGGTGGAAACGGGCTGAGTGCCGCCGGGCTCGCACGGCAGGCTCTGCAGGGTGAAGCCTTCGGAGGCTGGCCTTTAGCGAGCACTGCGTCACCACCAAAGGCGAGGGACAGCTTAGGCGGGGCGCGCGGGCCAAGTCCAAGAACGGCCCACCCGCAAGACATAAGCGAGCCAGACTGAGTATCAGAAGCCGCGGACAAGAGGGAGAAGCAGGGGAGGGTGGCGGAGTCAGGGGGAGGCTGGGTGGTGTGAGCCGGGTCAGGGACGGCCCGCGCCGGAGCTCTGAGAGCAGTGCAGGCAGAGGAACGGCCCACCGGGTGTGGGCACAGGGCCTGGCGAGGTCCTGGCGCACAAAGTGGGCAGCGGCTGGGCTGAGCAGTGGCGCTCGTGGGTGACCGCCAGTCCGCCGCCCTGCCCGACACAGCGTCCAGCGCGCCCACTGTGGCCCCTCACCCGCGGCTGCAATCGTCTCCGCACGGGTCTCCCTGGGGCGCGGCCAGGAGACGGGCGTGTGTGAGGGGCTCGGCGCCGATGGGGGCAGCAGCCACGGGCAGGGAGGACTCGGTACGTGGCTACAGGGCGGGGGTGGAGGACGGATGCTCTGAGCACGGAACTGGAGGGACTGCCCGTCCCCGCCCAGCATCACAGACACCACAGAGCAAAGGGACAAAGGGTGAGCGGCCGGCCAAAGAAGCAGCAGCGAGTGGGCAGAAGGAAGGCGACGCCCGGAGGGACAGAGGGGAGCCAAGGCCACACGGCGCCGCTGGGCACGTTCGGAGGAGGGGCAACAATGCCGACTCCCCGGAGCCGCCTGGATGGCCTCTCCTGCCCAACGTGGAAGATCTGGAAGCGGCGGAAGGTGGCGCTGCCGCGACAGGACACGGGAGGGACGGCCGCTGCTGGGGCGCAGCACCCACTCAACACGGAAACAGGTGTGCTCCGTGGCAGAGTCCTGCTCCCCGGGGACACTACTGACACTTGCTGAGCTCAGAACGACCGTGTGCGGTACTGGCTGCCATAGAGACGGATAAAGCACGACACTGACCTTTTCCAGAACGTGGGTATCTACGCCCTTCCGCACAGGGCAAAAAAGACGCTGCTCTGGCTGACAGAGCTCAGATGTGCTGTCTCTTTTCTCACCTCCACTCCGAACTTTCTACGCTGAACCCGGATCACGGCGAAAAGGACAATGCATTTGAAAGCACTCCCTCGAATGAACTCACCCTGGCTTTGCTTCCTTGGAGCGGCCATGCAGAGAATCCCGAGCAGAAAATTAGGCAGCTCGGGTATGAACCTCTGGGGCAGCGCCACGTAGTCCAGGAACAGGCAGCACGCGAAGAGGCCCTTCACCACGTCCGGGAGCGACAGCAGCGGGCACTGCAGGCCAAACGGGCACCGTGGCAGTGCCCGGCGGCCCTGGGCAGCGGCCCGCCCCGCGGGCCGTGCCGCCCCCCAGCTCGCCCCATCGGGCTCTGCGACCCCGGGCCTTCCTGAGCGGAAGGGCGCTCACCGCGCGGGAAGCGTGTCCCCCGAAGGAAAAGGGACAGTTTGGACCCTCGTCCAGGGGCCCCGGGGCGGAGCCAGGCCGTTTCCGAACTCAGCCCTGCTGCTCGTCGCCGCCACAGGCCCTCAGAGGCGAGCTTTCCTTACTCCTGAGCCCACGCCAGCGTCCCCCGCCCGGGCTCAGCCCCGTGGCCGTGCTGCCTGGACGGGGTGGGCCTGACACACCTTGGTGAGCAGCTGGCTCAGACACAGCAGCGCGGGAGTGACGACCGGGTGCCAGAAGTCGGAGGTCGGAAACAGCAGCCCAGCAACTCTCAGGTAAACGAGCTGGAGAGGAAGTGTCACCGCGCAGATTAAAGGCGGCAAACCCGGGTTTAACATCCTGCCCTTAAAGCGCGCCCAGAGCAGAACGGGTCTGAGGCTGCGGGCGACACAGCCGAGCGAGCGCGCAGGTCAGGCTGGGACTCCAGCTGGCGGCCAGCTCCCTCCCACCGCACTGCCGCTCTCACACAAGGCCAGACCCTTCCAGAACAGGCCAGCTTCCCCCGGGGAACTGGACGACAGAAATGGGATCCTGTGTGCCCAGCAGGACTTCTGACCCAGTCCCTGTCACCGTCCGGGGGCCTTCGCGCTCAGGCGGCCTGGGGAAGGGGTCAGCCGCCAAGCCGGTGCCCTCTCTGCCTTAGCTCAGGAAGGGGCCGACTCCCCGGCCGCCCACCTCCCAGGAGTCCCGCTCAGGAGGACTGGGGGCGTGGACACCGGCCCAGGTCCTAGCTCGACAGTCTGCTCAAGCCAGCGGCATAAACCTTTCCTTTCACGCTTCCGCTGCTTGTGTTAATTCATTTCAACACAGAGGCCCGAAGACAGAATAGATGGAGCAGGGCTTCTTCAGTTCCCGGAGCTGACAGTACAGCCCCGGCCACCGGTCAGAGGTTTCAGAGCATCAGGGCCACTGTTACGATCAGACGGAGCGAAACCAGCCCACCCGTCTGAGTCCTTAGGAAAACAAGCCCCTGGGTTAGCCCTACAACTTCTCTGCCGGGAGACTCGGCAGCTCGGCTCACACGGGAGTCACACCAGACCTGTCATTAGGTCCTTCCAGGCCCAGTCCCAGCGACTCTCCAGGTCGCTCTGGAGGCACCAGGGAAGACCCCTCTCAAAGCCCCCAGTCCTCCCCTGCGACGTCGGCAGCTGGCTGCTGGTGGCTGCAGGCCAGCGACAGTTAAACAAGCCCCTGCTCACCACGTCCAGGCCCGGGAAGGCTGCCCGGCCCGTGGTCTCAACCATTCTTTCCATCTCGTGCATGGCGTCGCGAAGGACAAACTTCACGGAGCTGCTCGCAGACTCGGGAAACATCTGGCAGAGATTATATAACTGCCTGTTAATCAGAAACATAAACGAGGGAGGGCGTCTTCAGGAAACAGAAAAGCCCGCCCTCCGGGCTGACCGCCTTCCTGTGAGGTCACCTGCCGACCCAGAGCTGGGAGCCCCTCCTGACACCCGGCTGGATGAATGGGTGACACAGGACCCCTCTTTGCCGTTTCCTAAACACCTGCTCATGTCTTTCCAGCCGGGGTGCCAGGAGCGGCTCTGCACGCGACAGGGGAAGCACAGGGACCGCCTCTCCCACAGACGCGGCTGGAGTCGTGGGGCGCCTCACACATGGACCAGACTCCCCACGAGCATGCCTGGGACAGGGGCTGGCACTGAGGGGGGTTGCGCAGCACGCGGCAGGCGGCGGGCCCAAGGGCACCGCCGCCCACCTGCTCTTGACGACTACATGGCACTCTGCCCGGTGTGCCTTCCACCACACAGCCCTGCTCTCACGGGCCCAGCGTGGCAGGTACGGAGCACGCCTGCTGGGTCCCAATGAGGGAAGGAGCAGACGAGAGCGGGTTTGGGGTGACCACTGGCACTACCTATCAGCTGCAACCCCTCACAGCCCACGCAATGAGAGCCTGAAATTTCGTTGCTGAATGAAACAGAAAACAAGCCATCAAATACCATCAGCAAACCTTACACTTAGTTCACTTGCAGTTAAAAGCACGTCCTGTCTCTACGGGGACGTGAACAGCATGTTAACAGGACTTATGAGTGGGTGATGGAGCTCCTGCTGTGACTCAGTGGGCTAAGAGCCGGGCACAGTGTCTATGAGGGCTCGATCCCTGGCCTCGCTCAGTGGGTTAAGGATCTGGCACTGCCGCAAGCTGCTGTACAGGTCGCAGATGCGGCTCGGACCTGGCGTTGCTGTGGCTGTGGTGCAGGCCGGCAGCTGCGGCTCTGATTAGAGCCCCCGGCAGGGAACCTCCATATGCTGCAGTCGCAGCCACAAAAGCGGGTCATCGCTGAGTCACCGCAGCCACGTACGCTATGGGCCATTTTCAAGGCTGATCGTGATAACTTCAAAATGCATTTTCCTGACTTTATAAACAGCATGAAATTTGCTTAGCTCAAAGGCCCACGTTCCTGATAACCCACTTCACTTACACAACCAGCCTATCGATGACGCCGAGGCCTGGTGGGTCTTCTGCAGCCAGTTCCCCGATGTACTCCAGCAGGAAGCCGAAGAGCTTCTGCAGGAACAGGGGTGGGGACAGAGCTCAGAGCCGTGGGCAGAAGAGAGCTCCTCACACGCCTACACCGGGGCCGGGGGGCGCTGCCACACTCCACAGTCCTGGTCAGGCCCGCGTCCGGCTTGGCTGCTTGATGGCCGTAAGGCGCGCGTGAGTGAGGGCCTGCCGCCGGGGCCCGGCTCTCTGCCCGCGCCCGCCCACCCCTGCACCGCTGCGGGCCAGGGCTCCGGCCCACGCCCCAGTGCTCAGCGCAAACCACTCGACTTACTTCTAACTTTGCTTTGTTTCCCACCGCGAGACTCGGGTGATTGCACTTTTGAATCCTCTCCACAACTAAAAGCTGCTCTTCCGCTGGTTTTCCTGATAATAAAGACTTCAGCTCCTCGTAGGACTCTGGAGCTGTCAAAACCACAAAACACACCCCACACTTAACTTGTGAAATGGGAATTATTCCTATTTCTGATCTCACAGAGGTGAAAACTAAACACAAACCAAGCACTGTAGTTCCTTTACCCAAAGGCCACTTAATCTGTTTCACAGAGACACCCATTTCCCTTCACGTGTGATCACCACAAACGCCTCTAACGCAGGCCCTGCGTACACCACCTCAAGCCAGAGACAACCGGCAGCCTTCCCCGCCCTGGAAACGCGCCTCCACCCGGCACGCGGCGAGCTGAGCCCACTGTGGCCGCGAAGCACCCGGGCCTCTCAGAACAGCCAGCAGGAGCCCTTCGAGCAGAGCAGGGTCACCGCTGGAAATGCCCGCGATCCAGGCCCCTTCCCTGAGGCGAGCAAGCAGCCTCGCCCGCCGGTCTGTCCTCTCTGGAAACACCCTGAAGCTGCAGGACAGCTCAGGACTGGACAGCGTGTCTCTGCATGTGGGACAAAACGGTCTGCTGGGGTCTCTGAGTCACCAGGAGGCTCAGCAAGGGTGCCCGGGCCCTGGTGCAGGTGACTCTCAGAGCGTCTGGCTGGGCTGACGAGCAAGGCAGTGCAAGGCCACCGGAGGGCACGCTGCCGTGGCCCGCGGAGCCGCAAAGCCATGGGACACGCGCGCCTGGAGGATGCGGGTCAGGACCGGGGGCACCTCGCCAACAAGGGCGAGCCTGCCTGTGCGAGAGCCAAGAGGGCACGGCCGGGGACGCCTCTGCAGGCCCAGCTGCGCCCACCCCTGGCGAGGCAGACGCCCCCGGTCACAGAGGTTGTTCCCAGACGCGAGAAGCCCAGCCGTCTGTCTACCTGCGAACGTGTAGGGCAGCTCGGCCCGGGCGGCCTCCCGGGCGGCCTGACCGCCGCCTGTCGATCTCTTCGCGGGGGTCGGTGGGCGCTGCTCCTCGGTCGGCCGCTCGTGTCCCTCCTCGCTCTCCGAGTCGGAGCCCAGGTCCGAGTGGCTGTCTGCGCTGTCGCTCTCCTCCAAGTCCCCCGCGCTCGAGCCTCCGTCCCCGTCCTCTCCGCTCTCACCGTCACCGGCTTCCGGACCTGGCCCGTCTTCCACGTTCATCTTCCCGTCCTGGGACAGGGCATGGAAGCCTGTGACCATGCGGGCGCGGTCCCTCCCTCCTCGCGAGAACACAAACCTGTCCACCGGCACTGGGCCTTTCTCCCGCTCGGATGCGCTCGGAACAGGCCTGGGAGCCACGCTCCCCAAATCCCTGCTGCCAGGACGCTGGGCAAGGCCTCCCTTCTGCCGGGGAGCAGCTGCGAGGCTCTGCCACCTCCTGCCCCCCCCCCGGTGGGCAAGGGACAGCCGGGTCAACAGGGGCTTCAGAAAGTAGCTGAACACCCAAGGGTGCCCCCTAACGAGCCCCCATCACCCAGTTTTGTGAGCACCCAGCTTCCTGCCCTGGGTCCCTTTCTGCCCAAGATGCCAGCCTCTGCTTTCCTGCCCCGAGTCCTGACTGACTCTGAAAGGGGAGGCAGCACAGGCCTTACGGGACCAGCCGTAGGCCCTTGTTTCACTCGGGAACCTAACGCTCATACACGGAGGCGGCTGCCGCAGCGACTGACTGAGCCACGGTGGGAGCCGGGCGCCTCGAGCCACACGCTCGCCCTGCAGAGGCCAAGACCACTGATCCGGGCCACTCTCATGTGCGGACACCAAACAAGGGACCGGAGGGAAGCTGTTCCCAAAAAGACTACAATTTCCATCTGTGATAAACCTAAGTGAACCGTCCCCTTTGAAATTACAAAAGCAAATCAGGAAACGAAGGCAAACACCTTACTTTGTAGGAGAGCATGCGCCTGTCGTCCCTGTCCAGTACGAAGCCGTCGCTTAGGTCATCCGCTGACGCATGTGCTGGTCGCCTCCTCTGCGCCTCGTCCTCCTTCCCCAGCATCCTCCGGAGTCTCTCAGCCTGAGCAGGGGAGGAAAAGCCTCTGCCACGCCTGTGAGCGCCACGAGGAGGCAGACCCCCGGGCGCCTCTGCTTTCAGGCCTCAGCTGGACGTGCAAGCCCTCGGTAAGCATCGCACGGAGACATTTAACAAAATACACACTGTGGCAGAAGGATTTTCCAGTTATGAGGAAGGAAAACCTGTTACTCTGAGGTCTTTCTGGACAAACTGTTCCGGCCAGCCGTGAACCTCCCTCTCCACCACTGCCCGGCCACAACAGAGCAGCAGGACAGCGTCCACTGATGTCCGCTGCGATGACAAGTGGCTTGACCATTTGAAAACATGCAGCAGGGAGTTCCCGTCGTGGTGCAGAGGAAACGAACCTAACTAGCATCCATGAGGACGTGGGTTTGATCCCTGGCCTCGCTCAGTGCGTTAAAAGGATCCGGCGTTGCTGTGGCTGTGGTGTAGGCCGGCAGTTGTAGCTCCCCTAGCCTGGGAACCTCCCTATGCCCTGAGTGTGGCCCTGAAAAAGAAAAAGAAAAAAAAAGTCAAAAAAGAAGAAAACATGCCACGGGCACAGGAAGAGGCCACGGTGCACTGATGCACTGAGAGGACCAGACAGAGTACAGCAGGCTGCTGCTCATTTTTCGTAACGTGATGACGTCTAAAACCATTAAGGGGAGTTCCCAGTGTGGCACGACGGGACCTGCGGCAGGAGCGCCAGGACGCGGGTTAGATGCCAAGCTCAGCGGCTACAGCTCCACTCTGACCCCGAGCCCGGGAACCTCCATATGCCGTGGGTGTGGCCCTAAAAATAAACAAAATTTGCTATAGAGAATTATCTGCATTCTTCCTGCTTTTATAATAATTACGTATATAATATGTATGTTACGTATTTCATAAAACATAAACTTTAAATAGGACAAAAACACTGCACTGATCAAAGCAGCGCACTCCAGCCCATCTCAGAGCTGGAAAGGGCCTTACAGGAAGGCCGCAGCGGCCTCCCACAGTGCTGCTGCCCCCCACGCCCCGTACCTCCAAACGTCTGAGCCGCTCCTGCTCCTCCTTTGCTAACTCCTCCTCCGTTTTTAGCCTGTTGGAGGGCTGTGCTTTCATTTCAAAGCCAAGCTCACGAACCATCACGTCGTACGCGTCAGGCTAGGGCAGAAAGACGACTTTTTGTTAAAGATCTGCACGACCAGCTCCCGGGCTCCAGTCCCGCGGACACTGGCACAGAAGAGCCTCTGCACCGTCCCAGGTCCCTCCTTCCCCGTGAGAGACTTGTTCTCATCCGTCTCGAGGACACCTTTAGGTCATAGGTGACTTTCTGCGCCTAGAAGATTCTTCTCGAGGTGTATCTGCTTTAACAGACTAAGCATTGCTCGCTGAGGTGATGACCCCTAACTGGGGTTCGGGGTAAAGGCGACACACAGACGTGCAGACAGCCGGGCAGTCCGGCGAGACCCCTTTATTTCCTAGAAACCAGCCGTCCAGACCAATGCAGCTTTTGCAACAATTTAGACTAAAAACAACGAGGTAGGAACCAAATATTGTTTAGAGGGAAAAATCAGTGCCCGTATCTGCTGGTACACAAGCGTGTAACTGGAAAAGCAGGCCACTGGCCAACGGTCTCCCCAAAGTCTCTTCCACACCCGGACACAACCATTTGCTTTAGTTTCATTATTCTGAAAACATGTGAATTAACTTTTTGTCTATTTCCATCCCAAAATATGAAGTAACTTCTAGTCTATAACACATCAGATAACTTCACATAAAAGTTTAACAGAAAACGCAGGTCCTAAGAGAACTGGAGAAGAGACGGCTGGCCTCCCCTTTTCTGCAAAGAAAGGCCAAGTTGACAGGCAGGAGCCCAGGCTTTGCTGGGGTTGTGGGCCCACCCTGGGTTTCTCCTTTTCACTTCTGCTCTCTGACTTGGCTCTTCTGAGAGCCAGGAGAGTCTGGATTTCTTTCCAGTCCTGGTCCAGCTTCTCCGTGAGTTCAAGAGCGTCTTCTCGTTGAGCCTGTCTCTCCCTCTGGAGAAAAAGGAAGGACAGAAAGCACCTGGTTAACAGCTGGCCCCAGCCAGGCGCCGAGGCCACACAGACAACACCTAACGCGAATGCTCAGCCTGTCAGGATTTACCTTCACACAGAAGGAATTTCCTGCTACACAGCTGTTCCTTTAGAGGCTCTGAGTAGCTTAGCAAAAAACAGCGATGTTTTGTGAGACTTGATACAGGCCAAATTACTAGAACCAACCCCAAAACAAAGGAAAAAACCCCTTCAACCCTCCCCAAGCCCCCATAAACCACAAGAAACCATCATAAGTACGTGCTTGATGAAATTTAAAATGCACTTCGTATTCCTATTCAAAGTGAGTGCTTTAATTAAATCCACAGATCTTAAACACAGTCTAAAATGCACAGGGTCCGGAAGCACCGCGGCAGTGCGTCTCTGGCAGAGCCCTCCACCTGACGCACCTTCTCCTGCTTGGACTTGGCGATGAGCTCCTCGATCAGTTCTTTGCGTGATTTTGGTCTGTCCCCCTCCTGGCCTTGCTGCTGAGACCTCTTATGAAGGAGCCCGCCTCCACCACCAAAATGGGCTGCAGTCAACTCGGCTGGAGAAAAAGGGCAGAGGACACCTCCCTGAGGCCCAGGCCCAGCCGGGACCAGGGGCCGCAGCACTCCGCCAGCGCTTCCCCACGCTCGGTCCCGAGAACTGATTCCACCTTGAAGAGAACATTCTCACGCACAACGGCTGGCATGAACCCACGGGCACAGTGGCAGTTAAACACCCAGGATGAGCAGCTCCAAGGAAACCCAGAGACATAAAAAGGCCGAGTGGCTTGATCTAAGCATAAACACCAAGAACCCATTTTTTGACAAAATTCAAATCTCATGAAAGATGGGCAAACAAGCAAAACAAGCTGGAACCTGAGGCTTAAAAGAGAGCCCGGGATCAGGCCACTTTGCACCCTCCTACACCTCACCAGTTCTGACTACAGGAGCTGGAATCAGCAACTGATTTTTTTAGGGCCTTGCCCATGGCATATGGAGGTTCCCAGGCTAGAGGCTGAATCAGAGCTGTAGCTGCTATCCTACGCCACAGCCAAAGCAACGCCAGATCCGAGCTGCGTCTGCGACCTACACCACAGCTCACTGCAACACCGGATCCTTAACCCACGGAGTGGGGCCCAGGATCGAACCTGTGTCCTCACGGACACCAGTTGGGCTCATTACCGCTGAGCCACAACAGGAACTCTACCAGTAATTTGAACCTGGCAGCTGTAAAGCATGTTTTCATTTTTGGCAATGCTGGATCCTTAACCCACTGTGCCAGGCCAGGAATTGAACCCGTGTTCCAGAGCTCCCAGCATATGGCCAACCCCACTGCGCCACAGCAGGAACTCCAAGGGCTGGCTTTTAAGATGAAATTCTCCTAATCTGCGTTGTATCGTTAAACAAAAGAATGTTTCCTAATGATTTAAAAAGTTACAGTAAATACGTTAACTTTCAAATGTAAAAGGATTTTCCTTTGTAAGTTGCCTGGGTTTTGATAAGCTCGTAATAAAAAATCAAAGGAGAGGAGTTCCTGCTGTGGCTCAGCAGGTTAAGAGCCTGACACGGTGTCCATGAAGACGCAGGTGCGATCCCTGGCCTCACTCATCAGGGTTAAGAATCCGGCATTGTCTCTGGCAGTGTGGTTTCAATCCCTGGCTGAGTACAGTGGGTTGAGGATCCAGACTGCCAGAGCTGTGGCACAAGTTGCAGCTGTGCTTGGATTTGATCTCGGGCCCGGGAACTTCCACATATTGCCAGTACGGCCAAAAAAGAAAAAGAGAGAGGGAAGAGAGCAAGAGATACTGAAGTGCTTTCTCAGCCTACAAAGTCTCTGCCTAGCGGTACGTACAACTTCGTAAAGAGCGAAAACTGTGTTTCTAGGTCTCTGGGCAGGGCAGGAAGAACCTGAGCAGTGAGCAGACCGGCCCCCGGTCCCAGCCCCCACCTGAGAGCACTCCACGGTCCTCGGTGTCGCTGTCACTGTCGACAATGGCATTATGCTTTTCTATGTCTGCCAAAGACTGGCCGTAATGAGTTAATTCTTCATCTTCATTTAGGTTGTAGATGCTCTTTTTTTCGTGTTGTCGCTAACAGAATAGAGAGGGGAAAAAATCTCAAATTTCCACACCCATTTAAACATCAAAAAACAATGATTTTCCCATTTTTGTGCAATTGACAATGAAGATTATGCTGGGTCATGTGAGCAATGATTCGGGTATAAGCAGAACCCACAGAAACAAATGAATCGAAGGGCTCGTCGAGGCACTGGGAAATCACGCAGCTCCCCCACCAGGAGCGCTCCATAACCCACTCGCCCAGCTGAAGGCAGCAGTTCAGTCCAGAGCTCCAGGATGCATCACTGCCATATACTCTGGTTAAGCCTTTTATCCACCCAGCCGGTATTTGCAGAAGGCTGCCTCCCTTTTGGCCTAGCCAGACAAGGCACAGGATTCGAGGCCCATGCCCACAAAAATAGAAATAAACAAGTGGAGGCAGCTTCTGCTCGTGCCCGACTTCCGTGTAAAACTACTGCAAAAGCGCCCTCGGTCGTTTTCCATACCTGCTGCTCCAGGGCGAACCTCTTCATCATCTTTTCCTCTGGGCTTAGGCTGCTGTCATATTCCCCAAGGCGTTTATCTGTAAATACATTGGACTTATCCCTTTCTTTGTACTCCTTTAGCAACGTCTGGGTGCGCTGAAAAACAGATCACAGAACAGTCTCTCACTGGCCCTGGCGACTAACTCTGAGCATCAAGGGATGCTTCCTCCGGAGACTCGGTGATGGGTCCAGGGAGCTGGAAGATGCCACTCCGTGCCTCAGGCCACTGAAACAAACAGTCCAAAAAAGGCAAATTCGTTGGCTGGAAAGCCCGATCTCAATTAACGAGGGGCAAGTGGGTCACTGCCATACCACAGAGGCAAAGGGGACTAGGCCTGGGACCCAGGGGTCTCTCATGGTGTGCATTCGTACCTCCATGCCTAACACCGAAAACCAAAAAACAATGGAGCACTCAGAGATCACTTCATCAGGTGAAGACGCCGGAGGCGCTGAGATTCTAGCTGAGAGAAGCGGAAACACGGAACAAGGAGCAGAGCAGCAAGCCGTTTATGTCACTATGGCTTTGCCGTCGACTACAGACTGTAGAGGCACTGCCTCTTTCTCTGTCACCCACATGCAGCCGTCTGTGTACGCCATCTCCTTACCCAGATTCCACACTTTCATGTGTGTCTACGGCTAAAATTTTTTTGTAATCCTAAACCAGTCCTTGCACTTTCTGGATCATTCACGGACAAGCACACGGCATCCAGGAGCTGCCAGCACTTCCCAGGGGGGACTGTGGCAAAGACCGCTCTCCCTGTGAAAGGGAGACAACGGCGGCACCTCCTCAGGCGGTTATGCAGAAAGGCGGAAAATGAGGCCTTGGAAGTGAACACCAGTCTATTCCGGGGTCCACGCTGTCCCCACTGCCCACACCGGCCCCGGGGCGTGTGATGGGGGACACACCAGAGTCAGCTCTAAGTCTGTCTCGTCTACTGCTACTGCCAACTCCTTGCACTGAGGACGACATGTGATTCAATTCAAAGGTCACCTGGATCCCGAGCGTGTGACAATACAGACTCTGAGCCCCCGAAGGCGGGGCCAACCACTCCTCTGCTTTTCCCCTCCACCTGCTAGAACAGAGCTGAAACACAAGTGCTCAGTGGCGCATGAACGCTGCAGAGAAGTTTGAACCCAGGGCGAGCCCCAGCGCTTACCAGCTGTGCCAGCTCTGGAGAGCTACTTGTCTCTCTGTGCCTTCGCCTACGAATTCATCAGCCTACTGATGTCTCTTCCTCAGAGCAGCAACAAACGTTGTGGGGTTTTTTTTTGTTTTTTGTTTTGCTTTTTGGGGCTACACCTGTGCCAGATGGAAGTTCCCAGGCTAGGGGTTGAATCTGAGGTGCAGGTGCCAGCCTACGCCACGGTCACAGCAACACTAAATCCAAGCCTTATCTGTGACCTACTCCACAGCCTGTGGCAATGCCGGATCATTAACCCACTGGGTGAGGCCAGGGATCCAACTCCCATCCTCATGGATATTAGCCAGGTTCATAACCTGCTGAGCCACAGCGGAACTCCCAGTGTTGTTCAACCAACCAAGGAGCACGTCCTAGAAGCTGCATAGAGAACTGAATCCGCAAAAAGCTTTGAGACCACAGGGTGGGAAAAGTGAAAGCACTGAGCATCCAGGAGAGTAGCATGTCAGCTGCCGTGCAAGGTACCGGGTTGTGTGCTTCGAAGGAGCGATGCACTCTTCCTCAAACACCCAGGAGCACCCCCATGCAGCCTCCATCCTGTGCAGAAAAAGGCCCAAGGACTCAGAGTCTCCTTCAGGTCAGGCTGAAAGAGATCCGCACAGGGGCCAGGGCAGCAGGGAAGTGCTGAGGCGCTTGGAAAGGAGCCACAGGGAAACGCAGGATCTCCAAGAAGGACAAGGGAGTTCCAAGGACTGTCATTACAGCCCACGCAACGGCAAAGGCATGACCCGGGCCATACACGACACACGACGTCGAACTGTGCCAGGCGCTGGTCCGAGGACTCTACGTGAGCACTGCCCGCCCTCCCGGCAGCCCCGGGACGCGGGTACCCCCATCATCTCAATTCACAGACGAGGAAACAGGCGCAGACAGGTGGCTACGCCTCCGGGCCACCGCGCGGCGCATACCCGCGGTCCGGCTCGCGAGTCAGCGCTGTGCCGCGGAGGTTCAGGGGCAGGGCCGCGGGCCCGGGCGGCCGGGGGGACGCGCGCCCACCACCCCGCTTACCTTCTGGAGCGCTCGCGCACGAGACACCCCAGGCATCCCCACGTCGTGGCGCGTCTTCCTGCCCAGGACCTGGAACTTCTGCCGGTTGACTTTCACTTCGAATGGGTTGGGCTTCGGTCTCGCTCGGCCGCCCCGCGCGCCCGCCGGGGCCCCGAGGGCCTTCCCGCGCGCCCCGGCGGACCTAGCCTTCCCCATCGCGACACTCGCCGCTCCTCAGAACGACTCAGTAGACACGTGCACCTCCACCACCCGGCGCGGAGCTCCCGTTCTCGCGAGAACTGAGCCGGTGCGAAGGGGAACGTCGGGAGAAACGCCGCCTCGCCCAGGCCCCGCCTACTCGTCCGCGGTCGAGCGACTACAACTCCCAGCGGCCTTCGCCGCGCGCGGCCTCCTGGGAGCGAACGCGGCCCTCGCGACACCGCCCCGCCTCAGGACGCCTCAGGGAGAGCTCTCGGGCTCCCTCTCCCGGGGAGCCGTTGGCGGGAGTCGGCGCTGTGCCAGGAGGCGGCGGCGGCGGCGGCAGCGGCGGCGGCGTCCGTGCGGGAGAGCCCCTCCCGGGCCATGGGGCCGCCAGCCTGGGCCACGACGCGGCGGCCGTGACCGCGGAGACGCGCGGCGGCCGGGCAGCCAGCGCCCCCAGGACCCCGGGGGCGAGGCGGGAGGCCGGCGCCAGGAGCGTCCGAGGCAGCGGCGGCGCGGGTGGTGGCCGTGGCAGCGGCGGCGGCAGAAGCGGGAGGTGGAGGCGCGGCAGCCCAGCGTGGGACCGGGCCCGGCGTCCGGCGAACCATGCGCCGAGGACGCCCCGCCGCCGCCGCCCCCTCGAGTCCGCAAACCCCAGCCGCGGCGGCGGCAGAAGCGGCGACAGCGGCGGCGACGGCGGCGGCGGTCGTCGTCCATGGAGCTCGAGAACCTCTTGGCCAATTCGATGCTGCTGAAAGCGCGCCAAGGTGGGTGCCCAGCGGCGCCCCGGCCCGCCCTGGAGTCCCGAATCCCGGGGGACCCCGCTGCAGAATCCCGACCGGCTCCACGCAGCCTCGCTCTCGGGAGCTGTCGTTTGGCGAGTGGTCAGCTTGGGTCCCCCTAACGCTTAAGCTGCTTGGTCCCCTTTCAGCACCGCCGGACCCAAATGAAGGTAGCCCGCGCTCTGCTCTGGTCCGTCTGAACTTGCTCCCCGCCCTGCTCAGGTCGCATCGTTGCTTCAGCACCGGGTGACCAGTGTCCTACTGACCAGGGAGGGAGCAAGTCAGGCCAGCGAGGGAAGCCAGCAAAAAGGAAGCATGTCTTTGTGGGCTTTAAAGGACAAGAAAAGAATCCTGTAAACTACTCCTGCGAGGCCCTTACAGGTGTTTTGGGGCTGTTATTTTTACATAGCTTCTTGGCTTTTAGGTGTGATGGTTTCTGAGACTTTATGGTGGGAGTGTAGAGGTGTAGAGTGGGTTTTATCCCGACTTACGGATTGATTGAACAAGTTAGTAAGACTTAAGTGTAGAAACAGCAGCTGGCCCAAGCCTGCTCGGAGACCCCAGAGCAGCGTCTCTGTCAAGGGCCGGGTGACCCCTCTCCTGCCTCTGGAGCGAGAGACGAGAGCTGCAGCAGCGCCTGCCGCAGTTCTTCAGGCCCTTCCCTCTTGCAGAGTCGGAGAACAGAGAAAGTACCCACGGAAGGCTGCAGATTTCAGACAGTCCGAAGGAGTGTTTTGTGCTCTGTCTCCCGGGGCTTCAGGGCTCCGTCCCGGTGCTGCAGGGACTGGGGATGCTGTTGAGAAGCGTCAGCCCGTCTTGTGACTCGGAGAGTGAGCAACGGTCTGTGTGAGAAATGAAGCTGGCACACAACTATTTCAGACTGTGGTTGTCGTTTTTTTAAGTAAACCCCCTTTCCCGTTTTGTCCAAAGGGCCTTCAGGGGAAAGTTCTGGGTTAGAGTGCACAGCTTCCCGACACCTTGGAAGTTCTGAATCAGAAATTCCTTTTTTTTTTTTTTTTTGGTCTCTTTGTCTTTTTAGGGTCGCACCTACAGCATACGGAGGTTCCCAGGTTAGGGGTCCAATCAGAGCTGTAGCCGCTGGCCTGCGACAGAGCCACAGCAACGCAGGCTCCGAGCTGCGTGTGCGACCTGCACCATAGCTCACAGCAACGCCGGCTCTTTAATCCGTTGAGCCAGGCCTCATCCTCGTGGGTGCTAGTCAGGTTCGCTAACCACTGAGCCACCACAGGAACTCCATTCCTTTTTTTTTTTTTTTGCTTATTGCTTTTTAGGGCCACACTCGCGGCATATGGAGATTTCCAGGACAGGGGTCGAGTTGGAGCTGTAGCGCCAGCCTACGCCACAGCCACAGCAACGTGAATCAGAAATTCTTGAAGTAACAGGGAGTGATAGAATTAGATCGCTGAAGTTAGGGGTTAAATGGAAGGGTTCTGAGTTTAAGAAGTAGTGAACTTTTATTTATTTATTTTTAATTTTTTTGGGGGACAGCATCTGCGGCATATGGAAATCCCTGGGCCAGCTATCCAATAGCACGACAGCAGTGACCCAAAGCACTGCAGTGATAAAGCCAGATCTTTAACCCACTGTGCCACCCCGGAACTCCAGAAGTAGTGTACTTTGATTTTGTAAAGTGTTTTTTATAATAAGAGTTGGAGGAGTTACAGTTGTGGGTCAGTGGTTAACAAAACTGACTAGGATCCATGAGGATCTGGGTTTGATCCCTGACCTCGCTCAGTGGGTTAATTACCCAGCGTTGCCGTGAGCTGAGACTTTATGGTGTGCAGTGGGGTTTAGCCCAGCTCATGGATTGACTGAACACGTTAGTAAGACTTCAGTGTAAAGACAGCAGTCGGCTCAGGCCTGCTCAGAGACCCCAGCTGTGGTGTAGGTAGGTCACAGATGAGGCTTGAATCTGGCGTTGCTGTGGCTGTGGTGCAGGCCGGCAGCTGCAGCTCCGATTCCACCCCTAGCCTGGGGACTCCATGTACTGTGGGTGCGGCACTGAAAAGAAAAAAAAGAAGAGAAAAAGGGTTGGAAAGCGAGACCCAGTATTTACACTTGAATTGTCATGAGTGGAAGAACTGAGGCCCGGCGGGAAGGCCCGGCTCCTGCCTCCCGTCGGGCGGTGGGGGCCCGAGGAGCGCCTGGCTTGGCGAGGGGGCGACGGGCTGGCCTCCCGCGCGCTCAGCTCCACACCGGCCGCGGACGGAAGCATCCTCCCACTGAGACTGAGCCTGCTTTCTCTCCGCTCTGCTTCATATGTGGGTATAATGTACGAAAAGGGACTACTGTGCCAAACAGGCTTCCTTGTAGTGCTGTAGAGCTCAGGTAACGAGGTAAATAGAAGCAGTCTAGAAATGCTGAATAGAACAAGACCACGGCTTTCTGCCATGGAGCCTAGGACCACGGTGGTACTTTCATAAGAGAGTTAGCTTTAATTTTTGTTCCCTAAAGTCCTAGGGTGTTGAAACTCTCTTGAGGCCTGTCCCCAGTCAGCAGAGGGTGTTTACTCCAGTGTTGAGAGAGCTATTGGCGCTCCCTGGTGGCTCAGCATATCTGGCATTGATATGCTGTGCTGTGGGTTCGGTCCCTGGCCCGGGGACTTCTGTGTGTCCACGCAGAGAGAGAGGGAGACAGAGGGAGAGGGAGTTACTGCTGTGTCGGTGTGGTTAGTGTTTAGAGAAGTCGAATCTGAAACATCGGAAAGATGTTAATACTCGGTGCCAAGCAGTGGTTATGATTCAGGGCTGCTTTCCCAAGATGTAAACTGTGTTTATTTGCTTTAGAAACTTATAGAATATTTCTCAGGAAATGTCTTCTTGGCCGTGTGTTTGTTCGTGGTTAGTCCCTCATTTGGTTTCTCTGGCTCACGGTTAGGAAGTTAACCCCCAAAACACAGCTTGACAGCTGCCTGTCGGCCCTGGGAATTGCAGTTTTGGTTTGATGTTATTAGTGAGTCCAGTCATTTTTTAGACTTATTTCAAGTAAAGTCAGTCTCTTTCTCTTTTTGGTTTCAGACAGGTTTGTTAGCAGGCGGCGCTCCACTGGAGAAATGGCATGTGTCACGGTGCCTGGCGCACTCTAGGGACGTGTGAAGTGATCATATTGTTAGTAAAGTAAAACACAAAAATCACTCAAAAGAAGAGACCTAGGATTTTTTTCTTCCCCATGCAATACACTTGTTAAGCATTTTATGCCATTTAATCGCTTTAAATAAGTTAAAATTTTTTCCCGTCATACTTCTGAGGAGACTGGCATTCCGTTTTACCGCTTAGAGAAACTGACCACGTAAACGCGGGCGCTGTGCGACGTAGGTACCTTAAGCTTGGGTCTTGACCTTGTATTTAGCAGGTCCGTTCTGATTTCAGGTCGTGTGAGACCTAGCATTTCGTCGGCACCCAAAGGCGGTTAACGCACCTGTTAGCGTTGGTGCTCTCTCGCCGAGGCTTTGTCCCCGGGAGTTTTAGTTGCAAGCAGTTTCTGGAAGCAGCTTATAAACCTTCTGATTCCAAAGGTATGATGGCCCACAGTTTTGTTCCTTCCTCGCACTTAATTTGTTTCTGCACCCAAGAGACAGTTGATGCGTTTCTGTTGTGTAAACGAGCAACTTCTGTGCTCCTTTGAATATGTTCCCGTGAGCTTTCTGGTCCAGCCTTGTGTGCAGCAGGCCCTTCTTGCTTTTTTTCTTGTTTGATTCTTTCCACCTGTCAGGGTCCAGTTTGCCTTCATCATCCTTGCATTCTCTGTTCTTCCAGCTCAGAGGCGCTCTCTGCTGTCTGGGGATTTGGAACCTGAGGTTCAGAACACAGGGTGCTCAGGGATTCGTTCTCAGGCTGAACTGTAGTCTGTGTAAGGGCAGGACTTACTTCCCACCTTTGTTATTGCTTACAGGGCTAGCCGTGTAGTTGGTGCTCAGTCAGCAGTTGGAGATGAAGGGGACGATTTGTTATTTTTTTAATTCAAGAATGAGAAGGTGAAATGTGTACTGAAAACTGAAGGGCCGATTTGCTAGGGAGGGACAGAGCCTGTTGCAGGTTTGGCTGTAGCGCCCAGTGGTTGGTAGGAAACGCTAGCGTGAGTGAGGCTTTGCTCTGTCCTGGCCCCCCCGCCCCAGCTGCTCCTGTGCCTTCTCCTCCTGGTCTGTGCAGCCAGACAGCCTCTAGCAGTTCTCCTTCGTGGTGATGCTAGGAGGCTGCTTGGAGCACTGTGGGACCGTGCTTGGTGCTCAGGAAGCATGGCAGTTGTGGCTGTAGGTTTGTGGTTTTGTCCAGAGTCATGATGAAGATCTGGCACTTTCGCATTAACGCTGTGATTGCTTAATTGACCTTGAACCTGGCTCCTTGTCTCCATCTGATCTCATTAGAGTTTCTGAAAGCATAGCTTCTCTCTTCCTGAATCCCCCGGTCTTTGAATCTCATTTATCCTTGAGCTTTGTTTTTTCTGTTGTCCATTTTTTGTCTCTGTCTTCACTGAGCACCTGCTCCTCTTAAGTTGGCTGAGGGCGGCGGTTTCCTAGGTCTCTGCTTCGAGAGTCCCTTCTCCTTTCACGTTCTCAGTGCGGCGAGAGCCTTCTCTCACACGCGGATTGCTGTCTTTCATCGCCTTCATTCCAGGCCCAGTACAAGCACCTTAGTTCATGGTGGCGCAGGGGTTCTGCCTGAACCCACCAGCCGCTCTCCTCGCCCGTCCCCTGCAGCGGAGTATGCCCAGCTCCTCGTGCCTCCGGGCCTTGCCCTTCTGCCGGCACAGCCTTGTTCTTCTTCACCTTCTGGCTCCGGGGAAGGCCCACCTTCCCCCTGGGGCGTGCTCACCGCACCCTCGAGCCACTGCCGGCCCAGCAGAAGCTGTCGATGCTTTGGGCACCCTCGGGGGCAGCTTTGAGTCTCCCCTTGCAGTGTCACCAGCCTGGTCTCTGCAACTGCCCAGCGATGGCTGAAGGACAAGAGAGCACGTCTCTGGGAGACTTTGAGTGCTGGGGGTGACCAGGAATTAAGGTTTCAAAATAAATGATGCTTTTAGACCAGCAGTCTGGAAATGGGCAGCAAAAGCTGAGGTTTTATTCAACTTTGGGATACCAGTCGTCTCCGTACTTGTAAATGCTAAGCGCTTTTTATTTCATTTTGAAGGAATATTTTCATTGTTTTGTTAAGTCGGTGTTATAAAATGATACTTGCATCTGCATGCCACCTGCGGGCCCCTCTGCATTTCATCACCAGCAGAGGACCCAGCCAACCCAGGCTAGTTACGGGGTTAGCCAAAGGCCAGGCACGGGTGTTTTCTTTTCGGAAGGTAAAGCTTTGTTTCCGTCAAGTTGAAGGAGAGCTCCTAGTTCAGGGGACCCAGGGTGAGTTACCTTTGCAGCCCCTCCTTACCTCTGCCCTGACCGCTTCACTCCCTGGCAGGACGCTGTGCCTGAGCACAGGCATTGTAAACCTGTATCCCCTTTTATGAGTGTTGTTCGGAAAACTGATGCCAGCACATTCTCGGGCCCTGGATTTGTGAGGCTGACCGGCTGCTGAAGGGTGGTGTCTTCCCTGGACCGGCTTATTCCTCCCTTTGACCGTGGAGGGGGAGACGTGAAGTGACTTCTCAAGGCCATGTTGCCAGCAGGTGGGAGCATCGGGGTTCAGACCGGGTCTGTCTGGCGCCAAGTTGGTGCACTGACCAACTGCGCAGTGCTGTCTGTTGACAGACCTCCCCTGCTCACTGCGTTTAGTGGGAATGGGTTGATGTTTTGTCTTTAGCTTTGGCAGGACCCTGGCTTCCTAAAGGTGGGACCCTGGCTCTCCGGTTGGACAGTGTGGAGGCGCAGATGACAAGTTGGGATGTGGCGGGGGAGGTGGGGGCCCCGAGTTTTCATCCATGTCCCTGGATCAGGAGCTAAAGACCCAAGGGTGTGGCTCAGAGTCACGGGGAGCTGCCGCGGAGCCGGGAGTGGGGGTGGGACTTCCGGGATGGGGCGGGGCCTCACCTGGAGCCCCTCTGCTCCTGTCTTTAGTAGGTTTGCTGGCTGGCTGTCCCTGGAGTCAAACACCTCGTGTTCTTGAAGGAACAGCCTTTCCTAGAGCTGCTTCCTTAAGGGTCATTTCCAAATAACCAACACTTTTTAATTTTTATTTATTTGTTTACGGCCGTACCCGTGGCATATGGAAGTACTTGGGCCAGGGATGGGCAGCTCCAGATCCTTTTAACCCATTGCTCAGCCCAGGGATCGAACCCAGGCCTCCGCAGCAACCACCTGAGCTGCTGCAGGCGGATTCTTAACCCACTGTGCCATGATGGGAACTCCCATATAACCCATATTTTTTAAAAGTTCGGAGGATAGAGGAACTTGTGACAACCCCCCCACCTCGCCTCCTCCTACGGTAGACCAAGTGTTTGTGCCCCCCATGCATGTGTGGAAACCTAACCCCAGCATGGTGGTGTTTGGAGGTGATTAGTGATTAAGTCACGAAGGTGGGGGCCACGTCAGTGCCACGGGTGCCCTTGTAATTAGAAAGACCCCGGGGGCTCGCCTGTCCCGCGGGCCATGGAAGGACGCCGTCTGTGGACTGAGCTGCAGGTTCTCCTCACCAGCGCCCTGACCGTAGACATCAGCCTCCAGAACTTTGAGGAACACGCGTCTGTGGTTTGCAAGCCACCCGGTCTACGGTATTGTGTTCCAACCACCCAGACACACTGACACCTCCCCAGGGCCGGTGCACCGATTCTGTGCGGTCTCCGTTTTAATCATCCTGGTGGCTCTGTTGCGTTTCTGAAGTGTAGTCTTGATTGGTTCAGACTTTTGTGAGTTTCGTGCTGTTAGTTGGGTTTGTTTCCACTGAGCCACAACGGGAACGCCCAGGAAGCCGGTTTGTATTGAAATAATTCTAAAATTTTTAATGGATATGTGTTATAGTATGTGCTATGTTATTAGAGCATAGATGACAAGACATGTAAAACATAGGCTAATTAAGTGTCACCTTTTACAGATCTGTGAGTGTGAGAGTTCTCGTTGCTCAGTTAGAGTAGGGCTTTTAAGCTGAGGGCCAGCCTTGGGCTCAGCTGCCCCTGTGTGTTGATAAGGATAGCTGTAGCGAGAGGGGACGTCTGGACTCACCCTGTGAGAGCTCGGGACAGGGCCATTTGGTGTCTGAACGACTGACCACCAGGCACAGAGCTGCCTGCAGGTGGGTCTCAGAAGCACCTGCAGACAGTGTGGCAGCTGTGGTGTCGTGGCTGCGGCGTAGGCCAGCAGCCGTAGCTCCAGTTTGATCCCTAGCCTGGGAACTTGCATATGCCACGGGCGTGGCCCTAAAAAAGATGATTTTCTTTTCATCTGAATTTGTGGACACTGATAACTGCTGTGGTTCCCAGGTTAAGAATCTTGTTCTAGGAGTCTGTTGGTGCCTCAGCAGGTTAAGAATCTGGCATTGTCGCTGCTGTGACTCTGGTTTGATCCCTAGCCTGGGAACTTCTGCATGCTGCGGCTGCAGCTAAAAATATTTTTTTAAAGACTCTTGTTCTAAAATAGAAATATATTGGAGTTCCTCTTGTGGCTCAGTGGAAACGAATCTGAGTAGTATCCATGAGGACACAGGTTCGATTCCTGGCCTCGCTCAGTGAGTTAAGGATCTGGCATTGCCATGAGCTGTGGTGTAGGTCGCAGACACGGCTCGGAACCCAAGTTGCCGTGGCTGTGGTGTAGGCTGGCAGCTTTAGCTCCGATTTGAACCCTAGCCTGGGAACTTTCATATGCCGCAGGTGTGGCCCTAAAAGGCAGAAAAAATAAAATAAAATAAAATAGTAATATATTGTTCATAGCTACACAAACACGCACGCACATGCACATGCAAATATTTATAGATGGATGGGAATAATACATACTGAATTCATGACTGTGACTGGATGATATATGTCACAAAAATATGTCATAAAAATAATTGTGCACAATGTTGTAAGTCAACTATAATAAAAAAATATATATGGCATTTGTGGTGGAAAACTAAGTCATAGACCTCTCAATATCCAGCAGTTTATAGACCAGGAACCACTGGGCCTAGTTCTTTCTCACAGTGCATGTCACTTGGCGGTCCAGGTTACTGATGACAAAGCAGCCCTTGTGACCGCCTGTCCTCACTTGTCCAGGACGGTCACTTGAGTTCAGATCCCAGCCTCCCTGCTGACTGGCTCTAAGGCCTTTCGGGCAAATGATTCCACGTTCCTGTGCCTTCATTTCCACACCTGTGAAATCAGGGTTATACCAAGGGCCCAACAGCAGCACTGGCCTCGCGGGGCCTATGGGAGGGCTTAGGAGGCCTGCGAGGTTCTGGAAGAGGGTCTGGCTGTTAGTAAGTTCCTCTAAGCGCTGCTTGTTGCTTTGCCCATCACCGCCTGACTCTTGCTCCTGCTCTCAGCCCCCCAAGCCATTCCCATCACCAGCTTTTTCAGTCTGCTCAGTTCTCGAACATTCTCTGCTGTCTGCCGCGGGGGCTTCTCACACACAGTCCGGCTGCCTTCCCAGTCACTCATGGTGGCACCCGGATCGCTTAACAGAGTGCACTGGTGGGAGGAATTGTTGGAAACGGATACCTCTGACTTAAAAAATGCCTCTTGTTGCGGAATTTAGGAGGACGTAGCAAAAGAAGCGGGCGCAGCAAGAAATGGAGGGAGATGCTGAAGCTGCCCCCTGTCAGCCAGTGCAGCGAGCTCCGACAGTCCCTCGGTGAGCGAGCAGGCCGGCCCGCTCGGGCTGGAGGTCACGTCCCGCGCTGTGCCCGGTCCTCTGGGAGATGTTGCTCTTTCTTGAGTTCCTCATTTGCTTCGAATATAGATGCTCCTTGTGTCTTCATGATTCCTTCCAGGAAAAAACCCTGTAGATTTCCTGGAGTTCCCACTGTGGTGCAGTGGGTTAATGATCTGGCTTTTTTCCGTGGCGCTGTAGGTTCAGTCCCTGCCCAGCACAGTGGGTTAAGGATCTGGCAGTGCCGCAGCTGTGGCATAGGTTTGCAGCTGCAGCTCGGATTTGGTCCCTGGCCTGGGAACCTTCACATGTCGCAGGTGTGGCCAGAGAAAAGCCCAACTCTGAACTTTTTAAAAATACCACTTTTTGACTGCCTTGTGTCTTTGTTTTAAATTTTTAATTTTTTTGGCTCTGCCCTCAGCTTGCAGAAGTTCCCAGGCCAGGGGTCAAACCCGTGTCACAACAGTGAACCTAGCCACACCAGTGGCAATGCTGGATCCTTAACTGCTAGGCTACCAGGGAACTCCTGTTTTTACAATGTAGTTAGTGGAGTTCCCATCATGGTGCAGCGGTTAACGCTCCAACTAGGAACCATGAGGTTGTGGGTTCGATCCTTGGCTTTGCTCAATGGGTTAATGATCCGGCGTTGCCGTGAGCTGTGGTGTAGGTTGCAGACACTGCTCGGGTCCTGCGTTGCTGTGGCTGTGGCGAAGGCCGGCGGCTGCAGCTCCTGTTAGACCCCTAACCTGGGAACCTCCATATGCCGCGGGTGCGGCTCTAGATAAAGGCAAAAAGACAAAAAAAAAAAAAAGTACTGCAGACGCTACTTGTGACTTTTACAGAAGCAGGTAAAATCAGTAAGCTTCAGAAAAGCGTGCCTTTGCTTGCCTCCCGCCCCCTCTTGACCCAGAGAAGGAGTACAGCAGTCTTTGTGACAAGCAGCCCATCGGCAGGCTCCTCTTCAGGCAGTTCTGTGACGCCAAGCCCGACCTGAGGAGGCGCGTCGAGTTCCTGGATGCGGTGGTGAGTGCGGTCGCTCGGCTGAACCGCCCGAAACCCAAGGCGAGCTCTCCGAGCGGAAACCCGCTGTCCTGACGCCACGTTACCTTGGCCGGGACGAAGTGTGGGAAGTGGCGGCTGGTGTAGCTCGCCTCCCAGGGTGTTCAGGGGGTGACGGTGTGAGCGGTCTGGACAGCGCACAGCTGCCCGAGCGGCGCCTGCCTTCCTCTAGCGCTGCCGTGGCCGTAGACCACTCGACCCGGAGGCGCACGGAGGAATGAAGCCGCTGTAAGAAGGACGGTCGCTCTGCATGGAATTTGCTATGACTTGCAAGTTCTCCAGCATCCCTGTATATCCAGTCCGATATGTACTGTGATTTCCTTTTAGGTGAAGAAATTTTGTGTTTCTAAAACTTTAGAGATACTGCTGGCAAGCCCAGAAATTTGAAAACTACAAAATTTGGAAGCAGCTTAACAAAAAGTTGGTAGAATTTAATAGGAAAGTCCTCTTGGAGTTCCTGTCGTGGTGCAGCAGAAACGAATCCGACAGGGAACCATGAGGTGGCGGGTTCGATCCCTGGCCCCGCTCAGTGGGTTAAGGATCTGGCGTTGCCGTGAGCTATGGTGTAGGTCGCAGATGTGGCTTGGATCCCAAGTTGCTGTGGCTGTAGCGTAGGCCATCAGCTGTAGCTCTGATTAGACCCCTAGCCTGGGTGCAGCCCTAAAAGGACAAAAATTAAAACATAATAAAAAATTTAAAAAACAGGATTTTTTTTCAAAAAAAAAAGGAAAAGAGCTCTTACTTTTAGTTATTTGTACCAAGAGTATGACACTTCCTTTCTCTGCTTTGGCCTGTCCTGGTTATATTAGTGACTGTCGACTGAGGATTGTATGCCAAGTACTATCCAATATCATCAAGTTTTTATTCGCTTTTTTCCTCTGACAAAGCTTTAAAAATAATGTATTTCTTCAGAAAAGCATTTGAGGAGTTCCCGTTGTGGCTCAGTGGAAACGAATCTGACTAGCATCCATAAGGATGCAGGTTCGATCCCTGGCCTTGCTCAGTGGGTTAAGGATCTGGCGTTGCTGTGGCTGTGGTGTAGGCCGGCAGCTGTAGCTCCGATTCAGCTGCTAGCCTGGGAACCTCCATATGCCACGGGTGTGGCCCTAAAAAAGGGAAAAAAAAGACAAGAAAAACATTTGAGGCGCTTGCCTGTTTTGTTTGTTTGCTCTTGCCATTTCTTCCCAGTACCTGTGTCCTAGTGGAAAGAGAAGGCATCGCTCAGTACGAGTCTGGACCCGGGAGGCCGGCCTGCTCGGGCCGGGAGCAGAGTGTGGATATGTCTCCGTGGGGGGCTCTGTTTGCCAAGCTGCTGTATCTGAAGATTTAGGGACCCACGATTCTTCTTTTTTTCTAAAATGGATGAACTGCTTGTTAAAACTCTTTTGGGATCAAATCTTCAGCTATAGTCATGACACCTGCTCGCTACTAGGTGCTGGTGAGCCATCTGACAGCGAGCTCGCCGAGGCAGTGGGTTTTGGGTTCTGGTGGTGGCTGTGTGGGTGACTGAATAGCGCCTGCTGTGCCGTCCGGGAGTTGTGTGAGCCCCCTGAGTTGGAGAAATGGCATCTCACCCGTTCCCCCTCATGGCACCAGACGTGGTTGTTTGCTCTGTTCCTTGCTTAGTGTTTGTTGAATGAATGAATGACACCTTCTATTTATTTATTTATTTTTATGAATGACATCTTGATCTCAGTGTCAGTCAAGGTCCATTGAGAGAAACAGAAGCAGTAAGAGGTATCTATCGAGAGATTTCTTGCAAGGAATTGGCTTACGTGATTACAAGATCTGGCTAAGAGAGCCTGAAATCTGTAGGATGGACCGACAGGAAGAGCAGGCCTGCTTTCTCCAGAAACTCTGTCCTAGAGCAGAGTTTCTTCGAGGAAGCCTCAGCTCTGTTTTTAAGGCCTTTCCAGTGATGGCATCAGGCCCCGATTACCTCAGATCACCTTCCTGACTTAGAGTCAGCTGGTGGAGACTCGACCTCGTGTGACCGCCACATCAACGTTTGGATAACTGGAGCTTGTGGCTGTCAAGTTGGCACATCAGAAGATCCGGAATCACAGCCCTTCCTTCTCCACAAACTGCCTGCCCTGTGGTGTCCGGAACCTTGGAGTCTGGAAGCGGACAGAGCACCGGTCACGGCTGCTGCTGCGCGTGGTAGCCTCGAACGGAGCGCGAAGCTGGCTCTGAGGGTCACGGCTGTGAGGGGTCAGAATGAAGGGTGGCAGTGGGTTCCAAGCCACAGGGACTCTGTCTTGGGGTGCTCTTGGTGTGTGCACGACACCAGCTGCCTCTGGCCCTGGTTCCCTCACGTCTCTTCCCTCCGGCTGGCTTTGCGCTGCGCTGCTCTTCCGAGGCGCCAGCTGGCACAGCCCAGGCTTCACTGAGGTCCCGTGCCCAAGTCTCTGTGTCCATCAGCACCGTGGAACAGCTTCTCTGAATTCTGTCATCTAGGCCTTTGCTGTCTCTCCTGTTTTTTTTGTGTTTGGCCGGGCCTGTGGCGTGTGGGAGTTCCCAGGCCAGGGCTGGAACCCGTGCTGCAACCCGTGCCGCAGGAGTGATGATGCCAGATCCTTAACCTGACGTGCCACCAGGAAACTCCTCTCCTGTTTTCTTTATCTCTTATCTTTCTCTTCCATGTCTTGTTCCTGGAGTTTCCTTTTTGGATGTTTACCTATGAGCAGGTTTTGACTTTTCCTCTGTTTTCTGGCCTGCGTGGCATTATCTGCTCCTGTGGTCTCACCTGACACCTACGTGTAGACGTCTCCCGCCCAGGAATCTCCGGCCTTGACTATCCTGGGAGCTCTACCTGCCAGTGTCCGAGTGCCTCTTGGACTTTTCTTTCTCTTTTTTTAAGGCCACACCTGCCGCATTTGAAAATTCACAGTCTAGGGGTTGAATTGCGACTGCAGCTGCTGGCCTACACCACAGCCACAGCAGCGCTAGATCCGAGCTACCACAGCTCAAGGCAACCCCGAACCTTTAACCCACTGAGCGAGGCCAGGGATCAAACCCAGATCCTCAAAGATACTGGTCGGGTTGGTTTCCGCTGTGCCACGGAAGGAACTCCCCTCTTGGACTTTCCTAAAATGCCATTGCCTAGAATAACCAAGTGCTTTTGATTCCATTTTACTGGGCCGTTGAAAGGCTGAAGGTACACTGACACGGGGAGTGTTAGGGAGTGTGTTGCTTTGCTACGTTTTTAATCCTTTAAGAAGATGTTTTTGTCCCTCTTAGCTGTGAGTTTCCTGAAGAGCTGCAGGTACTGATCAGTAGGCTACTCTCTGGTTCTTAGGCACCAAGTCAATTCCACAAGTTAGGGAATTTTTGAAACGTTACAAAGTCCGTTAAAAAGCTTAACTAACATTTTTCTTTTCTCTTGTCCCCACAACCAGGCAGAATACGAAGTGGCTGCTGACGAGGACCAAGGAGCTGGCGGGCTCGCAGTCTTAGACACGTTCTTCGGTGAGGAGGTGTGTTTCCAGCGTAAAGATGTGTAAATAACTGACTTCGGTAGTTAGGGTTCAAGTACCAAGTGTGTGAAGGTCTTTAATTTCTTGTAAATGTTCTTGTTCTGTGTTTTCT
The DNA here is from genome assembly GCA_004024745.2 of Catagonus wagneri. Lineage (NCBI taxonomy): Eukaryota > Metazoa > Chordata > Mammalia > Artiodactyla > Tayassuidae > Catagonus > Catagonus wagneri. The sequence continues at coordinate 518,035 of PVHT021183717.1, forward strand.
TTTAAATTAACAATTAAATCTCCTAAAAAGAATTTTTAAAAGTTTCTATGTTTTCTCAAACAGAATATAAAATTAGAAAATTTTGTTTGTCTCTCTTGGACGAAAGTAACATTTTTCTCCTAAAAGCTTTAATGGGTTTTAGTTTTTATACTTTTTGGTTCACTTGATTCCTGCGATTTACTATGTCGCTGAGATTGGAGTTCCCTGCTTCCCTTCATATGGCTTGCGTTTTGTAGGCCTTTAGGGGTCCTAGACCCGGGGCAGGTACTCTGCTGCAGGGCTGGAGGAGAACCGCAGCAACAGTGATGGCTAGCCTGTGACCTCTGCCCTCAGTCTGGGCATGTAATGCTTTACTTAATGCTCACGACAGCCTAGGGGGCAGGTATTTTATCATGTCTGTTTTCACATGATGAGGCTGAAATCAGAATGGGTGAACAACTTACCCGAGGTCACACAGCTGGTTAGTGCCTGAACCAGGGATCTAGCACAGACGCTGCAGCTGGAGAACAGTGGTGAGAATTCAGATTTTGAGCCTTGCTGGTGGAGATGGTAGGGCTCACTGGTGCAAAGAGCTGAGCAGCGGAGGGAAGGGCAGTGAACTGGGTGGGGGCACAGAGGTAGTAGCCGCAGCCTGTGGGTGGCAGAGATGTGAGTCAGGCCCTAACAGGTTTGGCCCCAGAGCCTGGTCTACCCCAGCGTCAACCGTTCTTTTCAAACACGGCTGTTAACACCGTCTGCATGTTTGTAGTTATGCCCAGGACACTGACTGGGAGGTGGAGAAGAAAAGTTTCATTTATCTAGCTTTTAAATTTTTTTTTTCTTTTTTAGGGCCGCATTCTTTCTAGGGCATTATATGGAAGTTCCCAGGCAAGGGGTGGAGTCGGAGCTGCAGCTGCCAGCCACAGCCACAGCCACAGCCACAGCCACAGCCACGCAGGATCAAAGCCATGTCTGTGACCTACTCCGCATCTCATGGCAAGGCCAGATCCTTAACCCACAGAGCGAGGCCAGGGATTGAACCCATGTCCTCATGGATGCTAGTGGGGTTCGTTTCTGCTGAACCACAGGGGAACTCCTAAAATCCTTTTTTTTTCCGTCTTATAAGGCCAGCACCGGCAGCATATGGAGGTTCCCAGGCTCAGGGTCCAGTCGGAGCTGGAGCCACCAGCCTACACCACAACACCAGATCCGAGCCGCGTCTGCGACCCACACCACAGCTCACGGCAACACCAGATCTTTAACCCACTGAGCAAGGCCAGGGATCGAACCCGCATCCTCATGGATGCCAGTCAGGTTCGTTAACCACTGAGCCACTATGGGAACGCCATACAATCTTACTTTTTTTCCTTCTCCTTTCTTGAAGAAATACTCACATAACAAGGAAGGTTGTCAGGAGGAAAGATATAATTTGGAAAGCTGTCGTGATAGATCTGGCAGATGTAGGCGGGAGGGCAGCTGAGCGATGTCCGGGCCTCAGCCGCTGTGAGCCGCATGCCTGGGCTGCCCGCAGATGGTAGAGGGAGTTCCAGAGTGCTTTCATCAGCTGGGGACGCTGTCCTTGAGCTTCACTTAAAAACAAATAACCATCATCGTCTGGGTCACAGCGTCATTGTAGTTGCTCTTTTGTTTTTTCTCTTTAAAAGCAGCAATAGTCTCTTCCTTTTACATATCAAAGAGGGAACTCCATCACTCAAATGTCAATAATCCAGAACACCTAAAGCACCTAGGCAAGACTGTATGTGTTCAATTTTGTATTTCTTTATTCTTTCACTCATTCCTGGTCATCTTTTCAAGATTCCCAAATATAAAAATTCACTCAAATTTGATTTAGAGTTTTTAAAAAATCGTGACCAGAACCAAGTGAGAGGGAGTTCGTGCAGCAGCGAATCCGATTAGGAACCATGAGGATACAGGTTCGATCCCTGGCCTCACTCAGTGGGTTGGGGATCCGGCGTTGCCATGAGCTGTGGGGTAGGTTGCAGATGTGGCTCGGATCCCTTGTTGCTGTGGCCGTGGTGTAGGCCGGCAGCTGTAGCCCCGATTAGACCCCTAGCCTGGGAACTTCATATGCTGCAGGCACAGCCTAAAAAGAAAAAAAAAAACAAAAAAACAAAAAACAGATTTATCCCAGGAATGTAAAATTGCTTCAACATCTGATAATTAATAGGGGTTTGGGATGGAAATGCTACAAAATTGGGTTGTGATGATCATTGTACAATTATAAATGTAATAAAATTTATTGAGTAATAAAAATTAAAGTACATCTGTCCCCCTAAATAAAATTTCAGAAGTTTTCTCAAAAAAAATCTGGTAATTAGTATAATACGTCATATTAATAAAGTACAAAAACCCCATGTGATTATCTTGGTAGAGATAGAGAAAGTACTTGACAGAATCCAAAGACTCCTTTATAATAAAAGCAGAAATTAGGGATGGAATGGAACTCCCTGACCAGGTAAGGGACGTCTAGGAAATACACCTAAAACCATACTTAAATGTGAAGGGTCAGATGCTTTCCCTACGATCAGGACAAATAAGGATGCTTGCTTTCATCACTTCTGCTTGATGTACTGGAGATTCTAGCTAGAGCAATCAGGCAAGGAAAACAAAAGATACGCAGGTTGAAAAGGAAGAAGTAAAACTGTCTGTCTGCTGATGACGTGATCTGGTTGTCCTGGTCCTGTCAGGACGCTGCGGCAAAATACCGCAGGCTGGACGGCTTATGAACAACCGCAGTTTATTGCTTACAGGTCTGGAGGCTGGAAGTCCAAGGTCAGGGTGCAGCAGGGCCACCTTCTGGTGAAGGCTGTCTTCCGGCTTCGTAGCCGGCACCTCCTCGCCGTGTCCACACGTGGTGGAAGAGGCGTGGGATCTCCCCGGAGCCCCTGATACTTGGGCTTTGATCCCACTCCGGAGGGCTCCGTCCTCAACCTGACTGCTCCCAAAGGCCCTGCCTCCTGATGTCATCACTTTGGGGGCTAGGGTTTCAGCACACAGATGCGGGGCGCACATTCAGATCACAGCACTTGTGAACAGAAAATCCTAAGGGACCCACACACATGGGGTGAGGGGGAAGCAATCAGAGCTAATAAATGAGTTCAGCAAGGCTGCAGGATACTAGGTCACTCTTCAAAACTGAGTAGTATTTCTCTACACTACCAATTAAAATCCAAAAATGAAACTAAAGAGGTTCCATTTATGATAACATAAAAAAAAAATAGGAGTGAATATAACAAAGGAACAACATAGTTCACTTCCAAACGTCCTTGAAATCAAAGAACTGCCACAAAATGGAAAAATATCCCATGTTCATGGGTTAGATATCTTAATATTGATCTGCAGATTCAGTATAATCCCCATCAGAATCTTCCCTTTTTTGCAGAAATTAACAAGCTGACTTTAGAATTTGTACCCATACTAAAAGGATCCAGAATAGTTAGTGTTAAAAATGAAGAGTTCCTGCTGTGGTGCAGTGGGTTAAGGATCTTACGCTGCAGCTGTGTCTCTGAATCGGTCCCTGGCCTGGGAACTTCCATATGCCATGAGTGCAGCCATAAAATGAAAAAAAAGAACAAAGGTAGAGGACTTAGGCTTCTCGATTTCAAAACTTACTGCAAAGCTACAGTAATCAAGACGGTGTGGTACTGGCGCATGCGCAGACACAGATCAGTGGAAAGAACTGGGAGTCCGGGATCATCATTCGACATAGGATAGGGCTGCCAGGACCATTCAACGGCGGAAGAACAGTCTTCAGTAACAGGTGCTGGGCAGCCGGTGTCTACGTGCAGAGGAGTGAAAGGGGGCCCTTTCCTCACACCACACACAGTAATTAACTTCGAATGGATCAAATACCGAGTAGAGCTAACCCCATATAACCCTTAGAGGAAATCTCTAATGTGGAAAACTCTTAGGTGTAGGTCTTTGTGAGCTTGATTTAGATAATGGGCATGACATCAAAGGACAGCAAAGAGAGAAAAAACAGGTAAATTGGACTTCATCAATATATAGTGCTTCAAGGAGCACTATGAAGAAAGAAAAAGCAGTCTATAGAATTGGAGAATATATTTGCAAGTTCAGTTTCTGGTTAGGGACTAGTGTACAGAATATATAGAGAATTAACAACTCAACAATAAAAAGATAACCCAACTAAAAATAATATGGATATTTTATGTACTATTTTAACATAGACAAATAAGCATACATCTGCAAAATCTGCCCACCTTTTCTTCCCCACCAGTGGACTTTCCTATCAGTGCTTTTTTTTTTTTTTTTCACATTTGGCTTATGGAAGTTCCCAGACTAGGGGTCAAATCCGAGCTGTGCTGCCGGCCTACACCACAGCAACAGCAACACCACATCCGAACCGCATCTGCAACCTACGCTGCAACTCTGGGCAACACCAGATCCTTAACCCACTGAGTGGGGCCAGAGGTTGAACTCGTGTCCTCATGGATCCTAGTCGGGTTCGTTACCACTGAGTCCCAAGGGGAACACCATCTGTCAGAGTTCTTAGTGTCCAGAACCTGAAAAAGCAAGGCACTGAGCCCATGCAGTCGGTTTTCCCTGGCAACTTCCTTTTCTGAAAAAGAATTCTTGTTCCTTAATTTAAAGCCTCAGAAGGAATCTCTGTGCCACTTTCTTGTGTTTGGCATCTGGCCAGTCCCCATGCCTAAACTTGTCCTACGTTAGCCCCTCTTCTCTGCTCGTGGAGGATCAGAAGCGTTTTTCCTTTGGGTGGAAGATACTAAATTTCTATTAATGTAAGTTTTTTCTAAGATACTGAAAAAGGGGAGTTCCCACTGTGGCTCAGTGGTAATGAACCCGACTAGTATACATGGGGACAAGAGTTTGATCCCTGGCCATGCCCAGTGGGTTAAGGATCAGGTGCTGCCATGAGCTGTGATGTAGGTGAAAGACGTGGCTCGGATCTGGTATGGCTGTGGCTAGCAACTACAGCTCTGATTTGACCCCTAGCCTGGGAACCACCATATGCCACAGGTGAGGCCCTAAAAAGCAAAAAAAAAAAAAAAAATCTATTTGGGGTAAACCATTAAATAGTCCTTTTGGCAGGGGGGAGCTTTTTTAAGGCCACACGTATGGTGTATAGAAGTTCCCAGGCTGAGGGTTGAATTGGAGCTGCAATTGCAGTCCTAACGTCACAGCTCACGGGATCCAGGCTATGTCTACGACCTACACCACAGCTCATGGTGACGCCAGATCCTTAACCCACTGAGCGAGGCCAGGGATGGAACCTGCATCTTCATGGACGCTAGTTGAGTTCGTTTCCACTGAGCCACAATAGGAACTCCAGTAGTCTTCATGGAATGACCCTGCTCTTTAATTTAGCTTCAGGAAACAGGCCTTTGAGGGGAAAATAATTCTATAGAAAATATGGAGAGTTATTTCTTTAAAACATGTATTTTTGAGTCAAGTGCTGGAATTTCGTGGCTTTGTCTTCTGTGACTATTTTATCTTGCTTTCTGCTTTGTCCTGTGCCTGGAACAATACGTATTTGTGGTGTGAAGGAATGAACAAACTTCTCTTCTGAGCTGGCAGAGGGGATCCACCCTCCTCATCCTCATCTCGGCCTCGCCTCGTAGGGGAGACTGGTCTGGGGAGGGCGTGCTTCAGACTCGGCTCCGCGCTGTTGGCCCTGGGTGTACCAAAACGTTCTGCAGCTTCTGGAGCCTCTGCCATGGGTTGTTGTGAGGCTGAGTGACGTAATGCCTCGCTCAGACTGGGCAACTAACGATGGCTGTTAACCGTCGTTAACTATAGCAGTGGGTTTGGGGGGAAAGGTGAGTTTTCTTGTATATTTCTATCAGTAGTGCAGTATCTTTGATGAAATAGCTGCTTCGATTTATAGAAAACAAAGTATTTTTGCTTTTTTCTTTTTCCTTTTTAGGGCTGCGCCTGTGGCATATGGAAGTTCCTGGGCTAGGGGTCTAATTATCTCAGATCTGCGCCTCAGCCACAGCAACGCCAGATACTTAACCCACTCATCAAGGCCAGGGATCGAAAGCACATCCTCGTGGATACTAGTCGGGGTCTTATCCCACCGAGCCACAGTGGGAACTCCCTAGAAAATGAAGTTTGACCGTGGTCACCACGGCTAGAATTCGGTGCAGTACGCTCTTCTCATTCCCAGCGACAGATGTACAGTTGAACACGATCTGTGTATTTTTTCAATAGATCTGAATAAGAGTTTTGCTATCTTTTCTTTTTCTAGAATCCTCTGGATGAGGGTTAAGAGGATGGAAAACTTGTGCATGGAGACATATCAGTGAAAATGTAGAGTTTTTGAGGGCAGTTTTGCAATAAATAGCAGCGTGGAGAACGTGTGTGCCCTTTGAAGTAGTAATTCTGCTCCCGGGTATCCACACCCTAAGACACACCTGTACACAGGTGTGCACGGCAGTGGGTGCTTGCAGTGGAGAAACCGGCAACTACCATGTTTAAGAGGGGCAGAAACCCACCCCCTGGAAACCCACGCGGTCGTGAAAGAAAACACGGTGGCTCTGTATGTGTCTGCACATACTCACAAAACTGCACGTGCTTGTTCCCATGAGGGGAAATGTGTGTGTTTCTCAGTGTGGGTTTGCATTGCTGACTGTGGTTTAAAAAGAAACCCAAACATAAGATGTACCAGTTTAACCACTTCTGGGTGTGCAGTTGGGTAGGATTAAGTGCATTCACGTGGACGCGCAGCCAGCCCCACCACCCACCTCCTGACCTTTCTCCATCCGACGAAGCTGGACTTGACCTGTCCCCCTGAGCTCCAGCTCCCGGCGCTGGCAGCCACCATTCTGCCTCTGTCTCTGAAATGGAGTCAGAGTAAAATTTGCCCTTTTGTGACTGGCGTATGTCACTTAGCACCGTGTCCTCAGGGTTCATCCGGGTGGGAGCAGGTGTGCGGAGCCCCCCGCTGTCTGGGCGGGCTGCGTTGTGTTTATCCAGCCAGCCATCGACGGACACAGGTTGAGTCTGTCCTTCAGGTCTGGACGGTGCTGCCGTGCACGTGGTGTCGGGTGTGCCCGGGCCCTGCTCTCCACTCTGTTTGGCGATGCGCAGGGAGGGTCCCCAGAGGCAGGTGGCGCTCTCACCTGGCAGACCGAGGCTCTGACTTGATATCGCACACATTTTGTGGTGTAATTTGTTTACGGGGGGCATTAGGCTCTGTTTCCCATTGGTTAATTTTTTTTTTTTTTTTTTTTTGTCTTTTTGTCTTTTTCTAGGGCCGCACTCGCGGCACATGGAGGTTCCCAGGCTAGGGGTGTAATTGGAGCTGTAGCTGCCAGCCTACACCACAGACACAGCAACGCGGGATCCGAGCCTCATCTGCAACCTACACCACAGCTCACGGCAACGCCGGATCCTTAACCCACGGAGCGAGGCCAGGGATTGAACCCACAACCTTATGATTCCTAGTCGGATTTGTTAACCACTGAGCCACAACAGGAACTCCATCCCGTTGGTAGATTGTGAATCACTAATCGTCACTGTCTGGCTTGTGCCTTCTTAAGGACCTGGCAGCCCCTTTCGCGGAGGTGCCCGCCCAAGCCGTGCAGGAGTGCAGACAGAGGCTGCAGGAGGCCCCTTCCAAGGACGTCTTCAAGGAGTGCACGAGGTGAGTGGGCGTGCCAGCCTGCTTGGCACGGGGACAATGCAGCCTTCTCCGTGGGGACAGGCTCTTGTCAGTGTCCTCTCCAAATTAAAATGGTCACCTTTGGAGTTCCTGTCGTGGTGCAGCTGAAACGAATCTTCCCAGGAACCATGAGGTTGCGGGTTTGATCCCTGGCCTCGTTCAGTGGGTTAAGGATCTGGCGTTGCTGCAAGCTGCCCTGTAGGTCACAGATGTGGCTTGGATCTTGCATTGCTGTGGTTGTGGCAGAGGCCTCAGCTGTAGCTCTGATTCGACCCGTAGCCCAGGAGCTCTGTATGTTGCAGGTGCAGTTATTAAAAAAAAAGTAAAAATGTGGAGCTCTCATCCTGGCTCAGCAGTAACAAACTCGACTAGCATGAGGACTCAGGTTCGATCCCTGGCCTTGCTCAGTGGGTTAAGGATCAGGCGTTGCCGTGAGCTGTGGTGTAGGGTGCAGACGCGGCTCGGATCCCGCGTTGCTGTGTCTGTGGTGTAGGCTGGCAGCTACAGCTCCAATTACACCCCTAGCCTGGGAACCTCCATATGCTGGGGGTGCGGCCCTTAAAAGACAGACAAAAAAGTTATGGAATTGTTGAGCATCCACTTTCCCATATCCAGTCTCATCAGTGCGGTAAAACACAGTTGTAATGCGGTAAAACACAGTTCTGTAATGCAACAGATGTACATAATTGCATAAAATCTTTTTCTAGAGCTATCCATAACTATTTAAGTGGAGAACCATTTGAAGAATACCAAGAAAGCTCATATTTTTCTCGGTTTTTACAGTGGAAATGGCTGGAAAGGTATGTTCTAATTTAAAATTCAGTGAGAACAAGTAGTAAGTTATTCTGCATACTAATTGGCATATACTTTCCTATCTGTCATGCTGTTGGATCTCTTGGGCATATGGTATTTTTGTTCAGAAATTATCATACAGTTTCTTCTGATTCTGTCGACTGTTTTCTCTTTTTAAAATGGCACTTAGCCCTGTTAGTGCAGTGGATAGAAATAAAACACACCCTAGGAGTTCCCATCGTGGTTCAGCCGTTAATGAATCCGACTAGGAGCTATGAGGTTGTGGGTTCGATCTCTGGCCTCGCTCAGTGATTTAAGGATTAGGTGTTGCCGTGAGCTATGTGTAGGTCACAGACACAGCTCGGATCTGGTGTTGCTGTGGCTGTGGCGTAGGCCGGCGGCTACAGCTCCGATTGGACCCCTAGCCTGGGAACCTTCATATGCCGCGGGTGCAGCCCTAAAAAGCGAAAAATAAAAAAAATAAAAAAAGGAGAAGCAGTTATAAGATCCACCTGCTGGACTGCTGGGGTCGCCTGAGGAATGTGTGTGAAATGGTTGGTTCATAAAATAAGTGTTCAGAAAGTATTGTTATCACTGTTATTACTGATTTACCACACTTCCAGTTCTAGTTCATACAGGTTTCTTTTGAGACTTTGCTATAAACATCACTCTGAGGTTCTTTTCTCAAAGGCGGCCCACCGTGGATGTCTTTTCCTCTAGCGCTCTCTTCCATTTTTTTTGGCTTTTCAGGGCCACACCCGTGGCATATGGAGCTTCCCAGGCTAGGAGTCTAACAGGAGCTGTAGCTGCCGGCCTTCTCCACAGCCACAGCAACGCGGGATCCGAGCCGCGTCTGCGACCTACACCACAGCTCACGGCAACGCCGGATCCTTAACCCACTGAGCAAGGCCAGGGATCAAGCCCTTAACCTCGAGGTTCCTAGTCTGACACATTTCCACTGCGCCACAAGGGGAACTCCTCTTCTAGCGCTTTCTGACAAGCCCAGAGAGCCGTGCCTAAGAACGTAGCTATTTCTTGCTGTGGGCTGGTGGCTGGAGACTTGTGCTTCCTTGGTGAAGGTAACCAGACCCCTCTGCATGGACTGCCAGCGCTTCGGGCAAGTTGTAAGTGGTCATTGCCTTTCAGAGGCCTCAGTCCCTGAGCACAGGCGCCCTGGCCTGGCCTAGAAAGCCTGGGACCAGCCCCAGCTAGGCTCTTCTCTTTCACAGTGAGGATGTGATGTGAGACCTGAAAGCTTTTTTTTTAAATTTTAAAATTAGGCGTCCAGTAACAAAGAAGACGTTCAGACATTACCGAGTTCTAGGAAAAGGCGGATTTGGAGAGGTGAGTAATGTGAGACCAGTCACAGCATGTCTTCTAGAAAAGCAGCCAGCAGCGTTCTTGAAAGGCAGGGTCTTCAGGTGGTGGCTCACCTTTACCAATGCGTTATGCCCTGTGTGTATTTTGGGAATGATTTTAGCAACCGTGAGAATTAAGATTGAATTTAAGGTACTTTGCCTCAGGCGTTTAAAAAATTCAGAGACCTGGAAAAAAATTTGACTGTTTTGTGATTTTATCTTTCACTTCATGTATTGCAAAGAAATTGTTTTCCCATATTCAGTGTTCAAACTCAGTAAGTTTGTCCTGGTTGAAAAGATTATTCTGTTCCCATATGGTAGGATTTCTGTTATTGCATTTCCTTTTTTTTGTCTTTTTAGGGCCATACCCTTGGCATATGGAGGGTCCCAGGCTAGGGGTCTAACAGGAGCTGTAGCTGCCGGCCTTCGCCACAGCCACAGCAACGCCGGATCCGAGCCGCGTCTGCAGCCTACATCGCAGCTCACGGCAATACCAGATCCCTCAGTCTTCTGGAGTTCGGTTTTCAGAGCCAGGCAGGCCCCAGAGCTGGGACTGTGCGTCGAGCCAGCAGCAGGCCTCGGTGCTTGCGTGTGATCTAACTCATGTGCGCCCCCAGAGCCCAGGTGAAGGCCGCGGCCACCCGAGCCCCTTAACCTGAGTTGTTAGAGCACTGGCTGCAGAGCCCTGGCGCTCCGGTGAGCCCTGCCGGCCACTGGCGGTGCACCTGGGGGACACCGGGCCCGCAGCCGTTGCTCCCGGAGGTTCCGAGGAGCGTGCGCCTCAGGAGGAATGGAGACCATGGCGGACGTTTTCATAATCCGGCCAGAAGCCTGTCATGAGCCTTCGTAACAGCTGCTCCTGTGAGAGGCCCTTCCTCTGTCCACGTGCCTCCTGGAGCAGGACGTTAAGGGCTCCCTCCCGTTCGCCTGTCCTGCACAAAGCCTGGAGCAGAGGGGAGACGCTTCAAGCACGTGGGTCCTGTGCCTACAAAAGAATGACGTCCTGCTCAGAGCCACACGTTCGGTTTTTAGAGCAGGTGCACTGGGAACAGGTTAGCAAATGTGGCCGTTGTGAAAGACTTGCCTTGTATGATTTATGGATTTGTTTTATTTATTTTTATTTTTTTAGGGCCGCATCCACAGCATGTGGAGGTTCCCAGGCTAGGGGTCTAATTGGAGCTGCAGCTGCCACCCTACGCCACAGCCACAGCAATGCGGGATCCTTAACCCACTGAGCGAGGCCAGGGACCGAACCCGTAACCTCATGGTTCCTAGTTGGATTCGTTTCCGCTGCTCCACGACGGGAACTCCTGATTTATGATTTTATAGTTTACTTTTTAACACATTTCCTTGTATTTCCAAACAAGTGGTTGTATGGACAGATGAAGCATTGCGGTGGTTCACAGACTTGTTCTGGGTACGTGTGCGCTCGCTGGGTAAAGGCCCAGAGCGGGTGCAGAGTCCGTTCTGTTCAGAAGCCTACAGGACCCTATGACGCTGATGCAGGCGCCTCTGTGCCCTTTCCATCCAGATTCCAGTAGTGTGTTCACTTCTCCTAGCGGCTTTGAAAGGGCAAACATTTGGGCCTTATTTTGTCCACATCTTGTGTTCACTTAAGCTGACGTGGTTCCAGAGAGGCCTGTAGGGCCCGAGGCCAGCATGGTGGGAGGGCGTTGGCGGGCGTCTCCGCTTGCGGCCTTAGACGCGCAGAGCACAGGGACACACACGCCTTTGGGAGGGGGGCAGGCCTGGCACCTCGTTCCATGCCCTCGCCTCCTCTGTGTGGCCTTGGGTCACCACCTGGCCTCATCCTTAGGAGGATGGCAGCCCGGCCTCCCTGGCTGCGGTGAGGAGGCGTGCCTGGTCCGTCCCCGCTGCCCTCCCGCTTTAGGAGTTTACCTGCAGTTAGACGCAGAGGTGGCAGACGCCTGGGTGCCAGGACTAACGGCAGGAAGATGGTTACGACAACATTGTCATAGTTACGAATCAGAGGAACGTTTAATGAGAAAACAGTCACACTGTTAAGGTAAAAAAAGGAGTTCATAGGAGTTCCCATCGTGGCTCAGCGGAAACGAACCTGACAAGTACCCATGTGGATGCGAGTTTCATCCCTGGCCTCATTCAGTGGGTTAAGGATCCCGCGTTGCAGTGGCTGTGGTGTGGGCTGGCGGCTACAGCTCCACTTCGACCTCTAGCCTGGGAACTTCCATATGCCATGGGTGCAGTCCCAAAAAGAAAAAGCAGAGGTTATAAAATATTGTCTATCCTATATTATAAGCCCAGTTTCCCTGCAGCCAGAGGTGGGGGCAGAGCATACACGTGCACAGGGGCTTGGAGGCTGACGCGACAACGCCGCCATTGAGAGCTGGCTTGGTGTCTGGGACTGAGGTCCTGGCCCAGCAGACTCTGGGCTGCTCTTTACCAGCGAGAACCGTCTTGGAGAAAACAGCTTTCTGTGTAGCCCCAGAGCTCTCAGGTACATAGAACCCCCCCCCTTTTTTTTAACCTAGGTTTGTGCCTGTCAAGTGCGAGCCACAGGAAAACTGTATGCCTGTAAAAAGCTGGAAAAGAAAAGAATAAAGAGGAGGAACGGGGAAGCTCTGGCCCTCAATGAAAAGAGACTCCTAGAAAAAGTGCACAGCAGGTTTGTGGTAGGTGCCTGCTCTCGGCCTGCGCCGTCTCAGCGCGCCCGCCACGGGCCCGCCCTCGTGCGGGGCCCGTGTCTGAGCTGAGTGTGTGTGGCCTTCCGATGTCCTGGCTCTTCTTCCTGGTTGTATGAAGCCGTGACTGAACTCAGGGCGCCTGGCTCTCGGCTGTGCACTGAGTAGTGTGCTTTTCCTCACCACCTAATGACATGTTTCCTGTGACAGCCTCTGCAATTGGAAGGGAGAGAGTGAAAGACAATTTATAAAAAGATTTGTGGGAGTTCCCTGGTGGCTCAGTGGGTTAAGGATCAAGCATCATCACTGCTTTGGCTCTGGTTACTGCCGTGGTACAGGTTTGATCCCTGGCTCCAGAGCCTCTGTATGCCACAGCAGCAGCAGCCAAAACAATACATAAAGTAATTTGCAGTGTTGTTTGTTTCCGAGTCTTTTGTCCTCAGTACTGAGGTCGGCTGCTGTGTGCTAGAGGACGAGTATCTCAGAACAGAGGCTTTCGCAACCATCTCCACTTAGCAGCAAGAGTTCATGTGCAGGATATGTCAGTACTTGAAAATCTTTAATACAATGAGCTCATCCTGGAACTGTTGTAAACATATTTGTGTAACTACCTTGAAACATCAAAATCTATAGTCTGGCTTTAGGGAAGGGACAGAGGTAGTTATGGTTTATTCTGTATTCTTGGCTTCCCACAAGGAACCTAGAAATATTTTCCTTTGTCCTTAATTCTGTGTTTTCCCTCCCTGCTCACGGTCGATCAGCAGGTGCCCCTCCCGCCCTCACCCTGACCACAGCATGGCTGCGTGTGTGTAGACTCTAGACAAATGGGTGAGAACTTGGCCACCTTACTAAATATAACACCAACTGGATATGAAATAATTAGAAAATGAAAACATCTTTAGGAGTTCCCCCTTTGACACAAAGCCCCAGGATGCAGCCCCAGGATGCAGGTTTGATCCCGGCCTAGTACAGCAGGTTGAAGGATCCGGTGTTGCCACAGCTACAGTGTAGGTCACAGCTGTGGCTCAGACCTGATCCCTGGTCCGGGAGCTCCACATGCTGCGGTGCGGCCATAAAGGGGGAAAAAATAAAATAAAAATTTTGAGGAGGCAGGATCAAGGCGGTAGAGGGGTAAGACGTGGTGCCTGCCTCCACCCACGGACACATCCAGGAAACCGTCTGCGTGTAGAAGGCTTTGCGCAGGAAGGACATCTACTGAACGCTGGAAGGAGACCTGAAACCTCCCGAAAGGGCAAGAAACCGTCCACCTAACGGGTAGAACAGACGGAAAAGAGAGAGAGGGAGGGAGAGAGCCGTCAGGACGGGGCCAGCGCTCCTGAGCGGGAGCTGTCGAGGAGGAAAGGAACCCACACCCTGGGAAGCCACCTAACCGACGGGGAGCTCAGCTGGGACAGAGGGACCTCACAGCCCCAGAGAGAAGCGCAGCAGCTGGCAGAGGAGCGCACAGACCGTCTGCACCGCCGCCCCAGGACGCCGTAGTCCGAGATGCCCGGGCCGGGGCCAGGCGCTGAGACTCAGGCTCCGGAGGTCAGTTCCAGGAAGAGGACTAGGGGTGGCTGTATGGGGACAGCCGGAGGGGCTGGGGAGTGGTGTGCCACAGCCCGGGGAGAGCAGGAGGAGGCCCTTGCCCGCCGGAGAAGCAAGGCACCATTGCTGGGGAGGACGAGAGCAGGAGGGTGGGGCCGCCGCAAGAGCGGCTTTCTCTGTGCAGGCTCCCGGGTGGGTGCAAAATGCTGCAACCACTCGGACTCCAGAGGTAGACATGGCCGCCACCTCTAAAGCTCCACGGACAGGCACCACCTGCAGCCCAGACAACCTCAGGGGCCACCACAGAGGAGAGCCCTGCAGCCGAGTGCCACCCATTGCCCTCAGCCCCCTGGAAACACAAACGCCTCACCACTGCCACTGCAAAGGCTCTGGGCACCGCCTCCACCTCCCTGAGGTCACTGCCACCACCCAGGGTGCTGCGACCAGACCTGCACGCCCACCTCCCCATGGGTCCTGCCACTGCCAAGGGCCTGGCAACCGGGCCCCGCCTACAGGCCCTGCGCATCGCCTCCGTCTCCCTATAAGCCAGCAGAGCCCGTGCACCCGGCCCGCTCCCTGTCAGGGGGGTAACGCAGCAAGCAGCCTAACCAAAAGCAGCCCTCACGCCAAAAAAAAAAGCCTGACAAGCTTCCCAGGGACACTCTCATTTAAATAGCTGAGACTGCAGTAGATAATTGTTTTCTCTAACCTCACAGGATAAGAAAAATATAAGCAAAACAAAGAAGCACAGGAACCATTCCCAATTAAATGAACAGGAGAATTCCCCTAAAGCAGCAAACAACAAATCAGAACTCTGCAGCCTAACAGACACTGAGTTCAAAAAGTTACCTTTTCACTGAGTTCCTGTTGCAGCTCAGCAGTAATGAACCCGACTAGTATCCATCAGAATGTGGGTTCGATCCCTGGCCTCCCTCAGTGGGTTAAGGATCTGGCATTGCTGTGGCTGTAGTGCAGGCTGGCAGCTGCAGCTCCAATCTGACCCCTAGCCTGGGAACTTCCATGTGCCACGGGTGCGGCCCTAAAAAGACAACAACAACAAAAATATACCTAAGGAATTAAGGACAGATGTGAACAGTGATGCAGATTACTTGAGAAAGGAGCCAGAAACTATAAGGAGGAGCCGAAAAAATTTGGAAAATTCACTTCCAGAGATGAAAGCTGAGATAAAGACATTGAACAGCAGAATGAATAATGCAGAGGAACAAATAAGTGACTTGGAAGATAGAATAATGGAAATCACCCAATCAGAACAGCAGACAGAAAACCAAATGGAAAAACATGAAAGCAATATGAGAGCTCTATTGGGTACTATAAAGCGGGCCAATCTGTGCATAATAGAGATTCAGAAGGAGAAGAAAAAAGGAGATGAAAATATACATGAAGAAATTGTGGCTGAAAACTTTCCAAATCTAAAGGAAACATATCAAGATATAAGAAGCACATGGAGTTCCTGTTGTGGCACAGCGGTTAACGAATCTGACTAGGAGCCATGAGGTTGCGGGTTCGATCCCTGGCCTCGCTCAGTGGGTTAAGGATCCAGCGTTGCCGTGAGCTGTGGTGTAGGTCGCAGACACAGCTCTGATCCTGCATTGCTGTGGCTGTGGCGTAGGCTGGCAGCTAAAGCTCTGATTTGACCCCTATCCTGGGAACCTCCATATACCGTGAATGTGGTCCTAAAAAGCAAAAAAAAAAAAAAAAGATATAAGAAGCACAGAGGGCCCCAAACAAGTTGAACCCGAACAGAACTAGGCCAAGACATTATAATGAAAATGGCAAAAGTTAAAGAGAAGAGTTTAAAGGCAGCAAGAAAAAAAAACATAAGGGATAATTTCTCAACAAACTAATCAAAAAACGGGCAGAAGACCTAAATAGACATAAAAACGTGGATGGTCAGCAGGCACATGAAAAACTGCTCAACCTTGGAGTTCCCATTGTGGCTCAGCAGAAACGAATCTGACTAGTATCCATGAGGATGTGGGTTCAGTCCCTCGCTGGGTGGGCTAAGGATCAGTGGGTTAAGGATCCAGTGTTGCCGTGAGCTGTGGTGTAGGTCACAGATGTGGCTCAGATCCCGAGTGGCTGTGGCTGTGGCGTAGGCCAGCAGTTGCAGCTCTAATTTGACCCCTAGCCTGGGAACCTCCACGTGCTGCGGGTGCAGGCCTAAAAATAAAAATAAAGAAAAGCTCAGCATCACTGTGATGAGGTACTGCCTCACTCTGGTCAGAAGAGCCGTCATTAATGAATCTACAAATAGCAAAGGCTGGAGAGGGTGTGAAGAGAAGGGAGCCCTCCTGCACTCTTGGTGGGAATGTAAACTGGTGCAGCCACTGTGGAGAACAGTATGGCGGTTCCTCAGAAACTAAATATAGAACTGCCATGTGACTCAGCAAGCCCACTCCTACAATTCAAAAGCACATATGCACCCGCATGTTTGTGGCACGTAGATGTGTTCCAAGACATGGAACAACCTGTGTCTATCAACAGATGAATGGATTAAGAAGATGTGGTGCATATATACAGTGGAATACTTCTCAGCTATAAAAAGAACAAAATCATGCTATTTGCAGCAACATGGACGCAACTAGAGACTCTCATGCTAAGTGAAGTGAGTCAGAGAGAGAAAGACAAACACCATTAAGTTGTCCCTTGTATGTGGAATGAATCTATTTGGCATAAATGAACTGTCTATAGAACAGAATCAGACTCACAGACGTGGAAAACAGAAGTGTCGTTGCCACGGGGTGGCGGGGGGAATGGACTGGGAGTTTGGGGTTAGTAGATGCAAACTATTCCATTTAGAATAGATAAGCAGGAGTTGCCATCGTGGTGCAGCGGAAACAAATCTGACCAGGAACCATAAGGTTGTGGCCTCAGCCCCTGGCCTCACTCAGCAGGTTAAGGATCCAGCGTTGCCGTGAGTTGTGGTGTAGGTTGCAGACAAGGCTGAGATCCCGAGTTGCTATGGCTGTGGTGCAGGCCAGCAGCTGTAGCTCCAACTGGACCCCTCGCCTGGGAACCTCCATATGCTGCAGGTATGGCCCTAAAAAAAAAAAAGAATGAATAGGCAATGGGGTCCTACTGTATAGCACAGGGAACTAAATCCAGTTTCTTGTGATAGAACATGATGGGTGATAGTGTGAGAAAAAGAATGTGTGTGTATATATATATATATATATATATAAAAACCGGGTCTCTTTGCTGTACAACAGAAATTGGCAGAACACTGTAAATCAACTATATTTTCTAAAAAATGAAGGCAAAAAAATAAAGTTTTTCATTGAAACCGTTGACAGTAGCATCAGGAACCATCAATCCAGGCAAAAATCAGGGAGTGCCCTTGTGGCTCAGCAGGTTAGGGAGCGTTGTTAACGCGGTGGCTTGGGTTGCTGCTGTGGCACGGGTTCAATCCCTGGTCCGGGAACTTCCACATTCTGCAAGTGTGGCCAAAAAAACATCTAGGGAAAAATCAAATGAAATATGCAAGACTTCTGCCCTGGAAACTATAAAATGCTACTACAAAAAATTAATAAACTCTAGTACAAAAAAATAAATGGTGGTTACCATGTTCCTGGTGCTGCGAAGGTGTTGGTTCTCTCCAGACTGACGTAGGCTGGAAAAATTAAATGCAATCCCAAACAAAACCGCAGAAGAGAATGTGTGTGTTTGAGTAAACTGACATACAGAGCAATAGAAAAGTGGGCAAAACCTTGAACAGACCCTTCACAGAAGAGGGTTCAAATGGAAAATAAGTACATTAAAATCTTAGACACATTCCTGTTTGCATATGCAGAGGAATTCAAATTAAAAACATAAAAAGAGGAGCTCTCACTGTGTGCATTGAGTTAAGGATCTGGCGTCGTGTCAGCCACTGTGTGGGTTTAATCCCCAGCCCAGCGCAGTGGGTTAAGGATCCGGAGTTGCCGCAGCTACGTCTCAGATTCGATCCCTGGCCCAGGAACTTCCGTATGCTGCAGGTGTGGCTGGAAAAGGAAGAAAAACCCAGAAGAAGCCCACTGTGCCTCCACCAGTGTTGGCTGACAACACGGCCTGCTGGAAGCGTGTGCAGCACAAGGCCCCTGCGCCGCTGAGGGTGTCTGTCCTGCGGGCTCCGTGTGGACTCCGTGTGGGCAATAGTGCTTTGAAGGATAGAGTGTGGCTTTGACAAATTAAGGTCCCTGGGGATTTTGTGAGGTTTTGCCATCACGCTGCAGGACACAGGACGTCCTTTCCTTCCAGTGTCCGGTCTGGACCAGCTATAAGGTCTTCAGCAGGTAGAGGCTCAGGCCGATGCCCGCAGTGCACTTTCCCAAAGCATGTGGTCCTGCTGTTCTCGTCCCAAATCTAACATGGAAAGAGAGAGGGAGAGGGAGGGAGAGAGAGAGAGAGAGAGAGAGAGAGAGAGAGAGAGGGAGGGAGTGTGTGTGGTTTTGGACTGCATCCACGGCATATGGAGGTTCCCAGGCTAGGGGTCGAATTGGACCTGTAGCTGTTGGCCTACACCACAGCCACAGCAATGTGGGATCTGAGCCGCATCTGTGACCTACACCACAGCTCACGGCAACGCCAGATCCTTAACCCACTGAGCAAGGCCACAGGTCGAGTCTGTGTCCTCATGGACACTAGTTGGGTTCTTTTCTGCCGAGCCACGGTGTGAACTCCAGATTATTTGAATATCATTAGCAAATATAGTCAGTCCTCCGTGAATGAGCAGGTTTTTGTATTCTGGCTTTTGCTGCTCTTGTGTTTAGGTTAGTTTATGCTACACTTACGAAACCAGAGACTCCTTGTGTTTGGTGCTGACCATCATGAATGGAGGGGACTTGAAGTTTCACATCTACAACCTGGGCAAGCCCGGCTTTGAGGAGCAGAGAGCCGTCTTCTATGCTGCGGAGCTGTGCTGCGGCCTGGAGGACCTGCACAGGGAGAGGATCGTGTACAGGTGAGCGTGCCTTTCCTCCCCGCAGCCCCTCCCGCCTCATTCTCAGAATCCCCTGCTCAGGGTTCAGGGTTCAGAGTTCATGCCATGTCCTCTTTCCAGCCCGCTCCTCCCGGGCCTCATGCCGCCTCGGGCCTCTTGCTGGCGCTTCGGGGCCTGGGCGGAGGGCAGCTGGGGAGCCCCTTGCAGCGATTCCTGGGGCTGGTCTCTCACATGCTCGGAAACCAGAGGTGGGCCTTGGTTTTCCAAAAGCTTAATGCTCTTTTATCTCTAGTAAGTAGTTTTTAACTTAAGTGGGTCAGATACGGTCATGCTACTCACATAAGCACGAGAAGACCCCGTTTCCAAGATTCTTAGACATTTTGCTAAGGATTGTGGAGTGTGTTCTAACAAGATAACGTGTCTTGATATTTTAATCCTTTTCCATCTTAGAATCCGGTAAAGACTATCATTAAGCAGCATGGCTGGAATTAGTTGAGTGCACTCATGGTGTAGCTTTCGGGAAAGCAGTCCCTCCCCCACCCTTTAGGCGCTGGGCTCTGAGGCTCTTCTCACCAGGCCTGCCCTGTGCGTCCGTCACGGTCCCTAACGAGCACGTCTGCCTGGCCCTTCCCCGTGTTCCCCAGGTCTCGCTCCGCTCTGCCCTCCTCCTCCCCATCTAGTTCCAGTCCTCCACGGATTTGGTCACCAAATCGCTCCCGAATATTTCTCAAATGACTCTATTTTCTAGGGTCAGTGGCATAGATCATGTCTTCCTTGGGACAACTCGCAGGCAGAAACCTGAACTGCCTCGCTGCTGCCAGTCGAGCCCCAGTCCCCACCACCGCTGACGACAACACTTTCTGTGGTGCGTGTCTGCCACCCGAATCCTCATCGCTGGTCTGGGGCTGGGGAGCCAGGCACACCCCCACCCCTCTGGGTGCCTTTCCTCCCCGCAGCCCCTCCCGCCTCATTCTCAGAATCCCCTGCTCAGGGTTCAGGGTTCAGAGTTCACGCCATGTCCTCTTTCCAGAAGGCCCCCTCCCTGACAGCACCCCTGCTCCCCCTCGGTGACACTCGGGGGCTGGTCCCCCTGGCTGTGAGCTTCTGAAACGTCTTCTGTCTCGCTCGTTGCATTTCTGACCGGCTTCTCCCTTTCCTTGTCTGCGTGGCCCGGAGCCTGGTTAGCGCCCGCTGGGCCGGGGGCTGTCTCGGCCCCGCCCAGTGTGAGTTGTTGAGCGAGGGGGGTGCTGCTGCCTGGAAAGCCTCCTCCAGAGACACCGCCCGGCTGGCGTCCACA
Source organism: Catagonus wagneri (assembly GCA_004024745.2). Taxonomy (NCBI): domain Eukaryota; kingdom Metazoa; phylum Chordata; class Mammalia; order Artiodactyla; family Tayassuidae; genus Catagonus; species Catagonus wagneri. The sequence continues at coordinate 538,274 of PVHT021183717.1, forward strand.
CAGGCAGAGGCTGGTGGCTCTCTGGCTGAGCAGGTGGTACGTGGGTCAGCCCCCGTGCCATGGGACGCGGACCCAGCCTGTCTCCTCCCCACTGTGTCTACAACACCTGCCATCAGGAGGTGCCCACTGAGTGTTTGTTAAATGAATGCCCAGTGGCTTTTAGGCTCTGTCCCTTCCCCCTTTATTCTTTTATTTTTTGGCCACAGTGCGGGATCCTTAACCCACTGTGCCAGGCCAGGGGTTGAATCTGTGTCCTGGCGCTGCAGAGACGCCACAGATCCCATTGCACCACAGGAGGATCTTCTTGCAGCCTCAAAGGAAAGGGTTTGTGCCCTCTTACTTGTTTTCAGAGGTAGCCACTCGACGCTTTTCTCAGACCAGGTGCTAGAAAGATGCCCTTCCTTTTTGCACAGAGACTACGTACAATAAAATCGCTTTACTCTTCAGAGCTCCCTTCATCGCTCAGCAGCAACCAGCCCGACTCGTGTCTATGAGGATGCGGGCTCAATCCCTGGCTTCACCCAGTGGGTTAAGGATCCTGCATTGTTGTGGCTGTGGTGTAGGCTGGCAGCTGCAGCTCCAATTCGACCCCTAACCTGGGAACTTCCATATACCATGGGTGCGGCCCTAAAGAAAGGAAAGGAGATAAATGCTTTACCCTTGCAGCATTCTGATGGAAAGAGGAGACGCTCAGGCCGGGCTTGCAGCTCCCTTGGGGAACAGCTTGCTACCAGTCAGCGGGGAGAGCCTCCTGTCCATGGCGCTACCTGAGAGCGGGGGGCGGGGGGCAGGGCCTTCAAGGGGGCTTCGGGCCTCCGTGCAAGCGCCAAGGCTGATGCCCCAGCACAGCCAAGGACTCCCCCGGCCCCACAAAGAGCAGCCTGCGTTTAGTGAGCAGTTAAATGTCACGGGCACCTGGAAGTCTCTCCAGGACTAGTGCTTCAAATGAGGCCCAGGCCTGGAGCCCCCGCAGTGGCGCACTGGGTTAAGAATCCAACTGCAGTGGCCCAGGTCGCTGTGGAGGCACAGGTTCAACCCCCAGCCCGGTGCAGGTGCAGGGGGTTAAAGGATCCAGCATTGCCCCAGCCTGGGAACTTCCATAAGCCATGGGTATGGCCCTAAAATAAAAGCATTAGGCCCGGGCCTGGCGGGGAAGCTTCCTGGAGGAGCGGAAGCTTAGGCTGCAGCCTGGGGTGATGGCTGAGGAGACCACCGCAGGGAGGGGGTGGCTCTGCCCTGGGGGACGGGGGTTGTGTTCGCACCCAGAGAGGGGGAGGGAAGGAGCAAGCGTGCGCCGGCCTGCTGCTGCCCACCAGGCCCTAGGCTGTTCCTGCATCTCTTATTTATTTGGAGAAAAGCCTAAGAAATTAGCAAAAGCCCACAGCGTCCTAGAGGGCTTTTATTCCAGATGTAATTTTCCTGGAATGGTTCATTTCCTTTTGCTATAGTCAGTCCTCTGCGGTTCACTCAGCGAGACGGCGACCAGCCATGGAGGGCTCTTGGCCGGGCTTCTGGACAGCTCCCTGCTGGTGGCAGGGCTTGCTTCTGTTGTTCGGATAGTGTGAGTTCTTGTAAATTGTAAGGTATTAGCATAAGAATGTGTGCTATATATACAGGTTGATATGACAAAAAGACTGAAAATTTTAGAGCTGGCTTCTGAAAATGTTTTCCATTTTGCCACCATGTAAAAATCATTTGCCACGAGTATAGAGGTTCCTCAGAAAATTAAAAATTAGGAGTTCCCGTCGTGGCTCAGTAGTTAACAAACCCGACTAGGATCCATGAGGATGCAGGTTCCATCCCTGGCCTCACTCAGTGGCTTAAGGATCCAGCCTTGCCATGAGCTGTGGTGTTGGGCAGATGTGGCTGGGATCTGGTGTTGCTGTGGCTGTGGTGTAGGCCGGCAACTGTAGCTCCGATTCAACCCCTAGCCTGGGAACCTCCATATGCCGTGCGTGTGGCCCTAAAAAGAAAAAAAAAAATTAAAAGTAGAACCACCGTGTGGTCCGGCACTCCCCCGTCTGCTATACATCCAAAGGAACCACGAGACATCAAAAAAAAGTCAGACACATGGAAATAGGGTAGAAAGGGGGTTGCCAAGGGCTGGAGGCCCCCAGGGGCAGCGTGATTTCCGCCCAGCTCTTTCCAACGGTCTGGGCTCCTCCCCGCTCACGGGGCCTTGAGTGCTGCGCCTCGGGAGGAAGTTTTGAAACGGGAGATGTGAAGCCTCCAACCTGGCTCTTTGTTTTCAAGATACCTTGGCTGTTCTGGGTCCTTTGTATTTCCATATAAATGTTAGTATCACTTGTCTGTTTCTGAACAAATACATGTATTTCCTGCTAAAGATTATGTTGAATCATTAGATCAGTTTGGGGATCATGGACATCTGAACCACAGTAAGTCTTCTCATCTCTGAACACAGGCTGCCTCTCAGTTTTAGATGTTCATTAATTCCTCTCGGCAGTGTTTCTTCGTTTTCAGTGTATAAGTCTCGTACTTTTTGGGTTTTTTTCTTGAGTGTTTGATTCTGTTTGTTGCTGTTTCAAATGCAGTTGTTCTCAATTTCATTTGGGATTATTTTTTGCTAGGATATAGAAATTCCATTGATTTCTGTGTAAGGAATTTGTGTCCTTGCTGAACTCTTATTAGCTTTAGAAGTTTTGGGGTTTTTTTTGTTTTGTTTTGTTTTGCTTTTTAGGGCCATATCCACAACATATGGAAGTTCTCAGCCTAAGGGTCGAATTGGAGCTGTAGCCACCAGCCTACGCCGCAGCCACAGCAACGCAGGATCCGAGCTGCATCTGTGACCTACACCACAGCTCATGGCAACGCCAGATCCTTAACCCACTGAGCGAGGCCAGGGATCAAACCCAAGTCTTCGTGGATACTAGTCGGGTTCATTACCGCCGAGCCACAATAGGAACTCCAGCCTTGGAAGTTTTAATGTGAATTCCTTAGGGTTTCCTTCAGAGAGAGTCATGTCATCTGTGAATAAAGACAGGAGGCCCCACGTTTGCTGTTCTTCCCCAGCTGGAATCTGCTGCTGTGCTGGCGCAGCTCTAGAGGGAAATTTGGGTTGAGCTACAAGAGCTTGAATCAGTGCCCCCTCTCCTTCTGAAGCAGGCTGCAAAGTCAGGGGCTAGGAAGCAGCCTGATAAATGCTGTTAGTACTTACAGACAGTGACCTGAGATTGCTGTCACGGAGGCCAGCTCTCCCAGCCAGGGCTGTGAGGCCACCGTCAGCGGCAGAGCCTGGCGTCTGCGAAGTGTGGGGCTGGACCCGACTGTGACGTTTATCCTGAAGAACCCGGAGGTGTCTGTGCGTCTCCCTGCTGGGAGCTCACCAACCCGGTGTTGAGTACCTGACCTTTCTGCTGTCGCTCCTTCTCTTGCAGGGACCTGAAGCCCGAGAACATTCTCCTCGATGATCGTGGTGAGTGAGTGAGCCCAAGCTGAATGTGGACCTAGCCAGTCAGGGCGGAAAGGAAACGGCAGCAGGAGACACTCCTTGGCGTCTGTTCTTTTAAAAGTAAAATAGCGGCGTCACTGCCCCTCCTCTGCGTACGGGCGAGAAGAGGTGCGGTGGCCGCAGCCGACCTTAGCAGCGCGTTAAAGCGAGAGCACCGCCTCTCCTGCTGCCTGCTCTTCACCCGCATTTGCTTTATTCTCGTTCTGGTGTTTCCTTCTAAACCTGGCTGCCCTTGGTGTTGTCCCTTTCTCACACCTCGGAGCACAGCTGGCCTTGCCGGCAGCGGGGGTGCCCCGTGGTGCTGGGCAGGGAACGGCCTCATTCTCGAGGCGACAAACGCACCAGAGAAGGAACCCGAAGGCCTGCAGCGGGGTCCTAAGGGCTGCACCTGCGGTATATGGAGGTTCCCAGGCCAGGGGTTGATCGGAGCTGTAGCCGCCGGCCTACACCACAGCCACGGCCATGCGTGATCCGAGCCGCGTCTGCGACCTACACCACAGCCACAGCAACACCAGATCCTAAACCCACTGAGTGAAGCCAGGGATCGAACCCCTGTCCTCATGGATACTAGTTGGGTTCTTAACCTGCTGAGCCACAACAGGAGCTCCTCCAGGATATGTTGTTAATTGGAGAAAAGTAAGGTGAGAACATTGTACGATGTGTGAAAAGGGGAAGTGATGTGTATTTATATGTGCTGTACATACCAAAGACACATAAAGAAAGGGTCACTAGAAACTATAAAGAGTGAAAATAGCAGAGGAGCAGACTTCACTGACAGCTTTATATGTTTTTAGCTTATAATTCAGTTTCTGCAAAAAAAAAAAAAAAAAAAAAAACCAAACTACAACCTGCCGGTATTTTGATTGGAACTGTGTGGACTCTAGAAAATGACATCTTGCTGTTGGACGACCCAAGTCAGGAATATACTCTCCAGCTCCACGTGTTTGGGGCTTTGTGGTGGTGTTCATTGTGGTACCGTGTGAATATACTGCTTATTAAAAATCCTTTTTTGGGAGTTCCCGTTGTGGCTCAGCAGAAGCGAATCTGACTAGTGTCCATGAGGAAGCAGATTCAATCCCTGGCCTTGCTCAGCGGGTTAAGGATCAGTGTTGCCATGAGCTGTGGGGTCGGTTGCAGAAGCTCAGATCCTGCATTGCTGTGGCTGTGGTGTAGGCCGGCGGCTACAGCTCTGATTAGACCCCTAGCCTGAGAACCTCCATATGCTGTGTGTGTGAGGCCCTAAAAAAACACACCAAAAAAAATCCTTTTTTGCTTTTTGAGTTTTTAGGTTTTTTTTCTTTTTTATGGCTGGTGTGGTGCATGACAGTTCCTGGGCCAGGGACCCAATCTGAGACACAGTGGTGACCTTTGCCACAGCTGCAGCACCACCAGAAGCTCTAACCCATTGTCCCGGACCAGGGATCGAACCTAAGCCTCTGCAATGACCTGAGCCACTGTAGTCGGATTCTTAACCCCCTGCACCACAGCAGGAACTCCTAGAAGTCCCTTTTTTAAAAGTGGACTCCGGGAAGGTCCATGCAGGGATTCCAGACCTTCCTGTGCATGGCCTCCTCCTCGCCAGAACTTACCCCACAGACGTGAGCTGACCCGCCCTCCTGGGCTTCCCTCCTGCGCCAGGACCCACCTCCCCATTTCTCTGCTCTCAGGGGTCACGGTCCTCAGACGCCTTGGACTCAATGCCCAGCAGTGTGTTTTGACCATATTTTAAATTATTTGTGGAGAAGAGCTGGTTTTGTGTCTGTTCCTCCTCCTTGGTTGGAAGAAGAGACTCCACTTATTCTTAACTTTAGTATCTTCCAGTTTATGAGTTATTTTCTCACTATATTTAGTGCTTTTTCTGTTTTGCTTAAGGGACCCTGGCCTATACTACAAAATATTCTGTTTTATTCTAAAAACATTCATGGGTTTTTTGGGGGGTTTTTGGCCAGGCCCACGGCCTGCAGAAGTTCCCGGGCTGGGGATAGAACTTGAGCCACGGAAGCCACCTGAGCCACAGCAGTGACAACGCCGGGGCCTTAAGCACCAGGTCACCAGGGAGCTGCCCTTAGCGTTGCCGCAGGCTCGTGCTGCGTGTCCGGTGACGTCCTCGTTGCTTTCGGTTGATGTCCTGTTTCGTCTTGGTTAACTTCCTAGGCTCCTCCTCCCCGCCTTTGTTTGGCGGTGAAGCAGGTGTGGTGAGTCGAGCTGCATCCTTCCAAAATTCGTGGGGCGAAGGCCTGACCCCCAGCCCTGCAGGATGTACCTGAGTGTGGAGCTCGGGTCTCTAAGGATCTAAATAGATGTTAGGTGAGGGCCCGCATGTGGGCGGCGGTCCCGTTTGACTGGTGCCCTGACAGGAGCCGGAGGTCGGGACGCCGACACACAGGGCAAAGACAGGCGTCAAAACCCACAGCGAGGGGGGACAAAGGCCAGCCCTGCCCACGCCCACGCCCTGACCTCGGACGTCCAGCTCCAAGGAAATAAATGCCTGTTGTTGAGGCCCTGGTCTGTGGTTTTGGCAGCCCTGACGGTCTGGTCCACAGACACTTGTTCTGGGTTTGGCTGGATTTAGCATCTTCCCAGCCCCTGGGTTTTCCTGTAAGCCCGTCATTAGGTGGAGACTGGCGTGGTCCGGGGGCGCTTGTTGGTGAGCAGACGCGGGGCGTCCTCCGGTAACGTCGCATCAGGGGGCGTGTGGTGGCAGAGTGTGTTCAAACTGGTCAGGGGTTTTGAGTGTCCCTCCCACTGAGCCATCCAGTGTACATGGCCCACCCGCGTTTCGCTGGCTGATCAATGTGTTGGGACTTCATTTCTAGGCTTATAAAATGATGCGACTCTTCCGTCATTCCTCTTGGACTTTTTTGCTGGGGTTCATTTGTAAAAAAGCACTTTGCTCCATCAACATTTGCTTCCCTGTTTGTTCAGGAAACACTCGAATACTTCCCTGTGTCTTCACTTTTCAGAGTGTTGTCTTAGTTCTCGACCGTCCCCGAGATGACCCGGAGGTCTGTGCTTCTCTGTTTTGGTGTCACCACGAGTTTGTGGGTCGAAGCACTGGAAGGCTTCCGTCCCCTGGGGTCCTTATTCTTCCTGACGTTCGCGGTGTCGCACCCTGGCCAGCGGTGTCCCCCGCTCTCCCGCTGTGATCGGGTGTTCCGGGGTTGCCGTGCGCGGAGCTGACCCACTTCTCCCGGGTCCCGTGTGGGAAGCAGCGCTGTGAGGCCGCAGTGTGGGCGCCGAGGGCTCGCGGTGGCCCTGTTGCCGGTCTTCCTGGACCCACTCAGCGGACAGAGAGAAGCCAGTTGTTCCTCTTTTGTAACGTTTCTCTTGTTCCAGCCTAATCTTGATGTCTTTCGTCCGTGTTTCACAAGTTTTCTGTGCGAGGGGTCCAGTGTGGTTGTGTTCTCGGCGTATCTGTGGGATGAGCCTGACCCTGAGCCCGCTGCCCGCCGTCTTGTCACCATCTGTTGTTCCTTTTTAAGGAGAATCTTCATCATGGATTCATGCTGGTATTTCCGTTTCCCACTAACTCGTGCTTGTTTCTTCTCCTAATGACAGTAATATGATGACACTATCTTTTTCCACTTCGCCTTTTTTTTTTTAAGGGTCCTCACCCACAGCATATGGAGGTTCCCAGGCCAGGGGTCCAGTTGGAGCTGCAGCCACAGCAACACAGGATCCGAGCCACGTCTGCAACGTGTAGCACAGCCCACGGCAGTGCCAGATCCTGAGCCCACTGAGTGAGTCCAGGACCGAACCCTCGTCCTCTGGGACACTAGTTGGCTTCCCCACCCCCGAGCCACGAGGCAGCTCTTTTTTTTAAGCAGCGCTCCCTCTCAGCACTAGGTGGAGCTCTTCCCGGCTCTTGTGTCTGGCTGCCTGCTCCCCACTGATGGGTGGCTGGCTGCCGCCAGGCCTTCACTGAAGCACACGGCCCTGTGCATGGGTGGCCTCCTGTGCCTTATAGTGTTTCCTTGGGACGGACTCCGAGGCTCCATGTGCACGCGCTCTTGCCAGACGTCTGCAGTCCTCGCCCAGGCGCTGTGCCTGTGTGCGCCCCGGCTCGCAGAGTCTCAAACTTTGTCTTCATCAGTTTGTCGGTAGTTTCACTTTTCACTTCAAAGTTTTAAAAAATCACTTTTTTATTTAAGAAAAAAAAATACTAGGGATGCATGAAATCTCACAACATGCCGATACGCTGCTTAGACATAAGTACATAAAAGCTGCGTTATCGGAGTTCCCTGGTGGCCTAGCAGTCAAGGCTCTGCATTGTCATTGCAGCTGCTCAGGTCACTTCTTTGGTGAGGGTTCAGTCCCTGGCCTGGGAACTTCCGCGTTCTGTGAATGTGGCCAAAAAAAAAGAAAGAAAAACAAGAACAAAAAACACCCTCCCAGTGCCATGGAGGGCGTGGTACATATTTTGAATGTTCCGCAAATATTTATTGGCTGATGCATTCACTTCCTCCCGGGACACGACGGGGAGTGAGTGGGACGGCCTCTTTTTTTGAACCAACGTCCAAAGCACTCTTTCTGTGATTCGATATTTCACGAGGGATTTACTATTAAACTTCCTGTATAAAAGCATTCACACATAGCCTAGGTGTTGAACCCTAGTTCCTTCATTTTATTTATTATTTTCCTGGCTCTATTGCCATTTGTCCATCAGAGAAAAACTCCATGTTACTGATCAGTTTGTTGTCCTTGTACAAACGCCTGCTGGTGGTGTGACAGGAAGGGCTTATTTTGACGTTGATTTAGTGTTCGTTATAGTTTTATTTGTGTGTCTGGTAGTTATAGGGAAGTTACGTAATAGACGTGATGCTTCTGTCTTATCCAGTGTTCGTCTGGGGTTAAAGCCTCCCGAGCAATAGCCGGGCTGGTAGTGGAACTGAACGCACTATATATATAGTGTTTTACTAAGTGTGTAAAAGTCAGGTGCAACTTTAGATGTAAAGGTTTCTAAGCAGGAATTGCTGTAATTTCCACCCAGATTTTTTTCCATTTTTTGTCGTTGAAGTGGCGGGAACCCCTACAACTGTGTAATGTGTTTGACCACCTGCAGGCCATATCCGGATTTCAGATCTCGGCTTAGCGGTGCAGATCCCAGAAGACCAGGCGGTCCATGGAAGAGTTGGAACCCTGGGGTACATGGGTAGGTAGAAGGCCCGTCCGGCGAGCCTCCACCCCCATCCTTGGGACACAGGGACAGCGGGCGAAGGTGCCCGGGGGCCAGTCCCCACCCACTGCCGGACGCGCCGGCCTTGGAGGTTGTGGCCCAGGCCGCCGCCTCGCGAGCACACTGGCCCCTCGCCCCTCATGCAGCGGTCCGAGTTGCTCCCAAGCCTCGGTGAAGGGGGCGAGGCCCGGGGTCAGCTCCAGAGGAAAAACCTCGCAGCTCTGGGCCAGCCTGACTGGAGGGACCCTACCCGTGGCCCCTTTGCTGCTGTCACCGCTACGGGTGGTGGTAGCTCTGCCGGGAGTGGGTGGCCAGCCCCCTTGGACGATTCCAAGACCTCGGTCGACTGAGGGTCGATTCAGAGCACCGTCGTCACCTCAGAGAAGGGCCCCGTGCCCGTCGGCGGTCGCCCCATTCCTGCCCCGCCCCGCAACCCCGCATCTGCCCTCTGCCGCCGTGGTCCTGTCCATTTTGGCTTTTCCGTTTGGACTTTCGTGTCTGCTTTCTTTCACTTTACAGCTTTCCAGGGCGCATCCATGCGGTAGCAAGTATTAGATGTGTAATGTTATTTGGAGTTAGGTACTAGGAAATTTCAACCCAAAATTTAACTTCATTTAAATTTCCTGTGTTTGTTCTGCAGCTCCTGAAGTTCTTACTAATGAAAACTATACGTTCAGCCCCGACTGGTGGGGACTTGGGTGTCTCATCTATGAGATGATTGAGGGACATTCTCCATTCAAAAAGTTCAAAGAGAAGGTCAGACGGGACGAGGTGGAGCGGAGAGTGAAGAAGGAGGCGGAGACGTACTCAGAGCGGTTCTCCCCGGAGGCCAAGTCCGTCTGCCGCCTGGTGCGTCGGGGCTGGGCGGCTGGCTGCCAGCTGCCTGCCTCTGACTGGCCTGCCTCTGACTGGCCACAAAGCCGGGGCCTCCCCCTCGGCTCACGTCACTGGGTGCTTTCTCCAGAGGCGCTGCTGCCAGGGGACGGGGCTGGTCCTTGTTCAGGGCTGGCTGACTCCACAGGGAACTCAGCGGGAGACAGCCCGCAGCCTGCTTTGCAGCAGTGAGGCCTTCCTCTCTGCCCTTTAAGGCCCTGCCAGGGAGTCTGGGCTCGGCCTGCCCTGTGCCTGCCACTGTCCCAGGGCCACTGTGCCGGGCGTGCCGTCCCCACGGGCTGTGGCTCTGAGGCTGTCCGGGCAGCAGGGGAATGGGAGGGGCCTCCTGGTCGCCGCCGCTCTGAAGCCAGTATTTGGGGTTTTCTGAGCACGTTTTCCAGTTCATGGGCATTCAGCGAGGATTTATTGAGCTTCCCCCACAGGACGGGCACTGTCCTGAGCCCCTCGGGCAGCGAGTCAGATGTGCAGTGACCCCACCCCTTCTGCCCCCCAGCCCCAGCGCTCTCGGAGTTGACAGGAAGTGAAACAGTTGAGGCGGGTGTGGACGGGAGACAGGGCTCTGCAGGGCGGGGAGCGGGCCCAGGCGGGACCGACGTGCAGGAGGCCAGAGGGAGGCCAGGGCTTTGTGGGGAGTCCGGCGGGACCCTCAGGCCTGGTGGTGGCAGAGCAGGGAAGAAGAGGTCAGAGCCCCCCGGGAGGGAGGTGGCGCCTGCCGTGCCGCTTTGAGCAGAGGCCGGCCTTTGGGGTTGGTGATTGCGGAGGAAGACCTGTTTGAATTTTTGGCAGGAACAAGAATAGCTCGTTTTTACTGCACTTTGCAGATGGTGTTTTTTTTTTTCAGATTGAAGGTTTGTGACACCTTGTGTTGAGCAAATCTATTGTCACTGTTTTTCCAGCAGCATTATTTTAAAGTTAAGTGTGCACCTGTTTTAGACATGATGCTGTTGCACACTTAGCAGACTGCGGCAGAGTGTAAGCACGACACGCGTGCCCTGGGAAACCGAAAGGTCTGAGACTTGTTCTATCGCAGTACTCCTGGGGCTGCGTGGTCTGGGGCCAACCCCACAGTGTCTGCAAGGTCTGCCCGTATAAATATATGAGGAAGGAATACTTTTGAAAGAAACACCTCCTGTTGGGGTGCCTGTCATGGCGCATTGGAAACTAATCTGACTAGGAACCATGAGGTTGTGGGTTCGATCCCTGCCTTTGCTCAGTGGGTTAAGGATTCGGTGTTGCCGTGAGCTGTGGTGTAGGTCACAGACATGGCTCGGATCCTGCATTGCTTTGGCTGTGGCGTAGGCCAGCGGCTACAGCTCTGATTCGACCCCTAACCTAGGAACCTCCATATGCCACGGGTATGGCCCTAAAATATTAAAAAAAAAAAAAAAAGGAAACACCTATTAATTTAAAGAATATACAATTTTTAGAACTAAGTTTGTTAAAATTTTTTCTCATCTGAGGTCCTTAGTGGTCTTTCATTTTTTTTTTTAATTTTTAATTTTTTTTTTTTTTTTTTTGCCTTTTAGGGCCGCACCCACGGCATATGGAAGTTCCCAAGCTAGGGGTCGAATCGGAGGTGTAGCCGCTGGCCTACACCACAGCCACAGCAATGCCATTTCTGAGCCGACTCTGCGACCTACACCACAGCTCATGGCAACGCCAGATCCTTAACCCACTGAGTGAGGCCGGGGATCGAACCCACAACCTCATGGTTCCTAGTCAGATCCATTTCCACTGCGCCACAGTGATCTTTTAAATTAATACATAAATAGTTTTAATCTAATTAGCAGTGTAACTTGCCATGAAAGTGGTGTCTCTGAAGTTCCCAATTTCTATTTCTTTAAAAAATTCCCCTGATTTTAATATAGCTAAAATTTTCTTAAGGATTTACTCAGCCAACTCCTTATTTATTGATAGGTCAAAGGCAGAAATTTAGTTGTTAAACTCCTTTTTGCAGCATTACATGTTCTAGGTCGGTTAAATCTGACGTAATGAAGTTCACTTGACACTTTGACATTCGAGTGACTTTGCTGGTGTAGCTGGAACTGCTCCCCCTCCCCCAATTCTGTGGCTGTGGTTATGGAGGTGGGGTTTTTTTTTTTTTTTTTGGTCTTTTGTCTTTTTAGGGTCACACCTGTGGCATATGGAGGTCCCCAGGCTAGGGGTCTAATCAGAGCTACAGATGCCAGCCACAGCCACAGCCACACCAGATCAGAGCCACGTCTGCAACCTACACCACAGCTGATGGCAACACCCACTGAGAAAGGTCAGGGATTGAACCCGTGTCCCCATGGATGCCAGTTGGGTTTGATAACTGGTGAGCCATTATGGGAACTCCTGGTTATGGAGATTCTTATCCTCAGAGCTCAAATCGACTCCTGTCTGCTCTTCCACAGTTACTCACCAAGGACCCCAAGCAGCGTCTGGGCTGCAGGGGAGGAGGTGTGGCTGAGGTCAAGGGACACCCCGTGTTCAAGGACATCAACTTCCGGAGGCTGGAAGCCACCATGTTAGACCCCCCTTTCCGTCCTGATGTAAGTCTGTCACCAGAGAGCAGCAGGGCGTCCGCGAAAATGCGTCCCTGAGGCTGATTTTCAGGCCGACGCAGCATCGCGCGGTCCTGGCTCCCAGCGCCCCTGCCCCCGGGCCCTCCTCACGGCCGCTCCGCTCCCGTGGTGCTCTGCGGCCCTGCTGGTGGAGCCCGCCCACCCACTGCCCTGCCCGGAAGCCTCGGCCTTGCGGTGCCCGCACGGCAGCTGCACCGCGGGGGCCCTGGAGGCTCACTGAAGCCTCCGCCTGGGCGTGCTGTGGGCCCGGATGAGGTCACGTCCCCTCCACCCCGACCTGCTGCAGGCGCTGGAGATGACCCTGCAGGATGCGATGGACGTGGCGTGCACGCGGAGGTGGTTCTGGGAGCAGTTCAGGACCGACGGCCTTCACTGCCCGTGGAAGTGAACGTGGCGACTCCTTCCTTTGACTGAGTCCCCGCAGTGCCTCCCACCGGCGGTCACGGCGCCAGCACCAGGGTGGCGGGGAGGGCCAGCGGGCGGGCTCTGGGCCGCCTAGGCAGTAAGACAAGTGGCGGGATGGGGAAAACCCCAGCGGGACTTCTAGGGCCTTCTTTCCGCCAGACCCCAGGCTGCTGGGGCGCAGAGCGGGAGGGCCGGCCCGGGGTGGTGCTGAGAAGTGGGGCAGAGGTGCCGGGCTGTTGTGTGTGTTCCCTGGAACCCAACCCGGGACCCGTGGGCCGCAGCGGTCGGGGGGGTGCCAGGCGAGGCGGCGGCTCGGTCCTCCGCATCTTCCCGTACTGCCTCCTGCAGCCTGGCCGCCCCTGGCTTCCACCGCCCTGCCTGTGGTGACAGGCAGCCGCATGACAGCTGCTCTCTGACCCGTGGCCTGGGGACTGTGACACTCAGTGTTGTGCACCAGCTCTGGCACCCGGAGCACCTACAGTCCCGCCCCCCGAGGTGGCCCAGGCTGGGCACGCCTGCCTGCTTGCCCGACTCCTGGCCCCTGAGCAGGGCGGTGCCAGCTGCGGCTGCAGGCGCGGGCTCTCTCCAGCGCGGGGGCGACTGCTCGGCCACCTGATGAGCGTAGACGGGGGTGAGCAGGGGCAGGCGCTGCAGGGGAAGGACCGGGGGTTGGGGGCAGGGTGATGGACCGCACCCACGGCCCCACCTTCTCTGCGCTGTTTCCGGAGAGCCCCCGCCGCCGCTCCGCCCCGCCTCTGCTGTGGTCACTGCCCTGCAGGGAGGAGGAGCGTGGGGGTCCCAGGAGGCCTGTGGCCGAGAGCCGGTGAGTGGGAGCTGACGGGCGGCGCCTGCTGCGCTGAGGTTAGAAGCGCTGTGACGGGGACTCACCGAGGCGGGGCAGTGGAGTGCTCGGACCCCAGCTTCTGATTCAGGGAGTGGAGGGCGCCGTCTCAGCTGGCTCTGTTCCTGGTGACAGCCACAGGCCGTCTACTGTAAGGACGTCTTGGACATCGAGCAGTTCTCCTTGGTGAAAGGCGTCCACCTGGACAGCACAGACGCCGCCTTCTACAGAGAGTTTGTCACCGGCTGTGTCTCCATCCCCTGGCAGAGCGAGGTACTGCCCTCGGTAGCTAACAGCAGTGTAACTGCTTAGGACCAGAGGAAACCTGATGTGTAGATGGACAGTTTCCGCCTGAAAACATCTTCCTAGCTATTTTACACACACATCTTCGTGTGTGCGCACGTGTGGCATGTGTGCGTGCGGGCCCGTGGCTGGAGGTAGGACTGTGTGTGGCAGGGGCCTCTGGTCCCATCGCAGGCGGTGGAAGGAGGTGGCCCTCTGTGCTCCGATGCATGCTTGCCGCCCCGAGTCCTGCCCCTGAGCAGGGCAGGCTGGCGCCAGGGCCCCCAGAGTCCCCCGCTGTGGGGCTACGTCTGGAGGCCAGTGACCCCGGGAGAGGCCAGGAAGCAGGGGAAGCAGGAGATGCGGGCGGGCACTGAGGTGGCCTTTCCGCCACTTGTGTGTTCACTTGTGTCCACTTATGTGTCCACTCGTGTGTGGCTTCAGATGATCGAGTCGGAATGTTTCAAGGACATCAACGAAAGGGAGAACGAGGAGGTGGAGGCGGGAGATCCAGACGAGGACGCTCACCTGCCGGTCCGCAAGCAGAGGAGAAGCTTGCTCCACCGACTCCTCGCCCGGGGGGTAAGGCTGGAGGACCCCTTGTCATCATTGCTACCACGCCCGCCGCACACGGACCTTCCCAGGCTTGGGGTCGAATCGGAGCTGAAGCCGCTGGCCTGCACCACAGCCACAGCAACGTGGGATCCGAGCCGCATCTGCGAGCAACACCACAGCTCACGGCAACCTGGATCCTTAACCCACGGAGCGAGGCCAGGGATCGAACCTGCAACCTCATGGATACTAGTCGGGTTCGTTACTGCTGATCCACAACGGGAGCTCCATCGTTTCCTCTTAATGTGATGTTGAAAGGAATATTTACCAGGGGAGAACTTTCTTTGCTCAGCTTTCTTTCTTCAGTGCCTGTTACATAAGATATTTTACATCGTTTACAAACCAGCCGTTCAGCGCTATTTGAGCCCAGGGAAAAAAATCCTCACAATGGCGTTTGCTCTTGGTACAAAACCCTGTTCTGATCCAAAAAGAAGAAATGCCTTTCAACAGCCGAAAAGAAATCCCTTTGTCAACAAAGCTTTATTATTATTTTTTAAGGGCCAAACCTGAAGCATATGGAAGTTCCCGGGCTCAGGGGTTGAATCTCAGCCACAGCAGTGGCAACACCAGATCCTTTAAGCCACGTCACTGGGCCAGAGATTAAACTCGAGTTTCTGCAGCAACCCAGGCAGCTGCAGTCAGATTCTTAACCCATTGCTCCACAGTGGGAACTCCAACAAAGCATTTTTTTTTTTCCTTCTAAAAAATTTTTTAGTGGGAGTTCCTGTTGTGGCTCAGCAGAAACAAATCTGACTAGGAACCATGAGGTTGCGGGTTCGATCCCTGACCTCACTCAGTGGGTTAAGGATCCAGGATTGCTGTGAGCTATGGTGTAGGTCGCACATGCGACTTGGATCCCGCGTTGCTGTGGCTGTGGTGTAGGCCGGCAGCTGTAGCTCCGATTCGACCCCTAGCCTGGGAACCTCCACGTGCCACAGGTGCAGCCCTAAAAAATAACTGGCAAAAAGACAAAAAGAAATTTTTTTTTAGTGTAATTGATTTACAGTGTTGTGTCAACTTCTGCTATACAGCAAAGTGACCCAGTTATACATATATATACATTCTTTTTCTCATAATATTTTCTATCATGTTCCATCACGAGTGACTATAGCTCCCTGTGCTGTACAGCAGGATCTCAATGCGTAGCCACTGCAAATGCAATAGTCCGCGTCTACTAACCCTGAACCCCATCCATCCCACTCCCTCCCCCTTCCTAGTGGCAACCACAAGCCTTCTCTCTGTGTCCATGAGTCTGACTCTCTGTAGACAGGCTCATTTGTGCCATATTTTAGGTTCCCCAACAAAGCATTTTAAACTGGATTCAAATCAGAGTCTTATAGAACAATCATAAAGCAATACATATTTTTTAAAATTTCTGCATTACCTGTTCTGATTCTCATGGCTATTATATTATTTGCCCAAAAAGCTGGAAAGCTGATTCTCTCTTGAACATGGAAGAAGCAGTTTGGAGAGACTGTCCCTAGTAGCGTTAAATTTAGAAATTTCTTCCCAGGTCTCTTTGGACTAGTGGATTCTCCTGCTCTGTGCCCTGTCTCAGGATTTATGCCGAGGTTGTCTGCTCCCTTTTTTCTTTTTTTTTTTTATTTTTAGGGTCACACCTGCGGCATATGAAAGTTCCCAGGCTAGGGGTGGAATCAGAGCTTCAGCTGCCAGCTACAGCTCAAATCAAGACTGGATCCTTAACCCACGGAGTGGTGCCAGGGATAGAACCTGCGTCCTCGTAGATACCAGTTGGATTCATTTCCCGTGAGCCACGATGGGAACTCCTGTCCGCTAACATTCGCATTCCTCTTTTTCCAGTATAAACCCAAGCCTTAGGTGGTGGCAGCTCTCAGTGTGACCACTGGTCCTCTGAGAGCTGGCGGGCGGGCTCTCTGTGCGCCTGCGCCCTCCCGCAGGGAGCCCAGAGGGGCTGGAGCGCAGAAGGAGCGCCTTGCCAGTGCGGGGACAGGCACGCTCCCAGCGCTCCACCTAGGCTCCTGTGAAGCGCACAGAGGGGGCTATTTAACGGTTTGCCTGACTTCGGTCTGCCTGACTTCGAAGCGGAACCCCAGCCTCCGCTTGCACTTCGGCGGCCATGCCCCTGGCGTCCGAAGGGCGACTGACCGCCTCCCGCTCGTGTCATAGGGCTGCATCAACGATGGCCTGAGCGACAAAGAAGGGCCGCCCTCCAGACCTTGACCGCTGGACCGCAGCACCAGGGAGCACGTGCTCGGGGCCTCACCCTGCCTGCAATAAACACGTATGCCACCTCGTAACTCGTGCCTGATGAGTCCATAGATTTTTCTCCATTTGCACCTGAATTGCCTTTGCACTGAAGCTGGATTGAAGAGCAGGCCGCCTGGGCACTTGTGACGCCCAGAAACCTCCGTGTGGACGCCTGGTGGGGCTGGAGCTGCACGTGAGCCGCGGGGAGGGCTGAGCGTGGACCTGGGCGGCGGCCAGCAGTCTCTGCACCCAGAGGGCCCCCGCTCCTCCCCCGGGAGGCCTCCTGGGCTCCTCCGCTCCTGCGGCGGAGGTGGCGGGGTCGGGGGAGGCAGCCGGGCGTCCCTTCTGCCCCCGCGGGTTAGAGTCCCACCCGTTTACGTCGGCGTTGACAGCTCCCAGGCGTCTGACCACGATCCTGCCCGCCTGCAGGGCGACGGTCCCCGCAGGGAGGCCCGAGGGTGTGGGCAGTGGCCTGCAAGCGGGGCGGGGCCCGGGGGGCGGGGGCGGGGACCAGAGCACCGGGCTCCCAGAGTGAGAGCTGGCTAAGGGAGAAGCTGGAGGTTCCACCCCCGGCCCGCCACCCCTGCACTCCCGCCGTGGGGCCTTCCGTGACCTGTGACCCTGCCTCCTATGGCCGGCTGGGGGGTCTCTTACCACCAGCTGTGTGGGAACCTCGGTGACTCTAACCAACTGTCAGGCTCTTGGTCTGGTGGCGGTGACGCCGTCACAGGCCGTGTGGGACCTCGCCGCCAGTGCCTGGCTCCGTGGTGGTCTCCCGAGTGCAGCGTGTCCCCCAAAGTCCCGTGCCCCGGGCGGTGCTTCCCGAGGTGCGGTTTGCTTCAGTGCTGGTGAGGTTGCTTTTCCCCACATGCTCGCTGCAGTCTGGGGAGCCGCGTACAGAGGAGGACCCCGCAGGCCGTGTACCCGGGTTGTCTGGGGCCTGGGGCCTTGAGGTTAGGGGAGGGAAATGGCAGGAGTCCCCACCTCCCGGGGGATGAGGGGAAGGTGCAGGGTCTGCGCCCGTGCAGCCCGCTCAGTACACAGGCTGCCGGTGTGGAAAGTACTAATGCTCCTGGTAGGAACGCAGGAGAGGACGTGCAGACCAGGAACCCCACCCGTTTGCTCCCGAGTCCCAGACGCCCTCCTCCCCGTGCACACAGGGCCACCGCTGCCCCTGGGGTGGATGATCTGGGGATGTGGCGAGGGCCGGCCAGTCCCGGGTGGGGAGCCCCCGGCTGGGGAGGAAGAGGGGCAGCAGAGAGGGCCCGCCAGAGGCGTTGTCCACACCCCGGGCAGCAGCTGTGGGAACCAGTAACGTCCTTTTCTGTCTTTTCCTTTTCCTCTTCTCTGTTTTTCTCTGTTTTTTTGCTCAAGCCAGTCTGGGTTGAGAGAGCCTTACCCGAGACAAATCTAAGTAAGGATTTTTGTAAAAATCTACTTGGTATTTTAACAGATTGAACATTTCTGATTATAGGCGAATGTATATTAAGAAAAATTTTGAAATTAAGAAGAGGACGAAATGGGGAGTTCCCTCTTGTGGCTCAGCAGTAATGAGCCTGACTAGTATCTGTGAGGACGAGGATTTGATCCCCAGCCTTGCTGTGGTGTAGGTCACAGACTCGGCTTGGATCCTGCGTTGCTGAGGCTGTGGCGTAGGCCGGCATCTGTAGTTCAGGTTCAACCCCTAGACTGGGAACCTCCATGTGCTGCAAGTGTGGCCCTAAAAAAGCAAAAAAGAAGCAGAAGAAGAAGAGGAAGAGAAGAACTTAAGGAAAAATTTGTCTTTATATCAGCCACTGTCCAAACGTAATCTCTCAGCATTTTATTCTATGTTTTTTGTCTTTTTTTTTAAGGGCCACAACCATGACATATGGAGGTTCCCAGGCTAGGGGGCGAATTGGAGCTGTAGCTGCCACCCAACACCACAGCCATAGCAAGACCAGATCCAAACCACAACTGCAACTTACACCACAGCCCACGGCCATGCCAGATTTGTAACCCACTGAGTGAAGCCAGAGACTGAACCTGCATCCTAATGGATGCTAATTGGTTTGTTACTTCGGAGCCACGATGGGAACGCCAGCATTTTATTCTATAATTTCTATAATGTATGTTACTTATTTCTTGCCATGTTGTTTAAATATATCTGGCTGCTTAATCTTTGCTTGCACATTGATGCCATCATTTATTCAGATAACCCTACCGGATGGCGCATCCAGTTCTCTTGTTACTATAAACACCAATGGGATGGACGCCTCTGACTGCATTTTTGTCCACAGGACTGGTCAGGTTTCCATGGTGGATGCTTTCATGGCTGCGTCATGGCATATGGAAGTTTCCAGGTCAGGGATCAAATCTGATCTGCAGCTTCGACCTGCGCCACAGCTGCAGCAACACCAGATCCTTAACCTGCTGCACCACAGTGGAAACTCCTAGGGTGGACTCTTATCACGGATCCCTTGGTGAAAAGCATATAAGTAATTGACGTAAATACTACAAGAAAGAGCGAAAGCGGTTCTGTCCAGAAAACAGGTTCACTGGGATAGGCAGAAATGGAGCAGAGGAATACTGTTTTCTCTGTAAGGACTACGTTTCTACTTTTTCTGTTGACCATGTTTATGGATTATTAGGATAAAAGTGAACACACAGTGCTGCTTCCCTGTAAAAATACCAAAAGGAGGATGAGGCCGGTTCCCCAGAGGCCCTGGGGCCCTGGGCGGGAGGCTGAGGCGGCTTCCCCAGAGGCTTGGCCGTGGTGTCCGGGGCTGCAGTGGTGGCTGGGGTTGGGGCCGGGGCTGAGGCCGAGGGCCCCCAAGCCGGGCTGCCAGGTCAAACACGGAGACCAGGTCCTTGGAGGAGCTCTGTCCCTCTCTGCCCTCAGGGAGTCTGAGGTCGCTGGCTTTTTCCTGGGGGCACCCCTCGAGGGCGGGGTTTGGAAACTCATGCCTGTGCAAAGGCAGACCCGTGCTGGTCAGCGGACCGGGTTCGAGGCATTTGTCTCCAGCGGGGATGACAACGGACATGTCAGCTTGGGTGTCAAGGGCGCTGAGGAGGTAGCCACTCCATCCGTATGGCCATCGTTCTGGTCAAGCCCTCCATCGTCCCCGTGCCCTGAGGCTACTGGGGGAACAAGACCGGCAAGGCCCACGTGGCCCCTGCCAGGTGAGTGGCCGCTGCGGCTCTGAGCTGGTGCCTCTCATCCCTGCCCCCGGGCACTGGCATTGGCTCAGCCGCTGTCCCGAGAAGCTGGTGGTGACAGCAGGAACTGCCCCTCTGCCAGGGGCTGCACCGCCACCCTGGGCAGCTTCGCCCAGGCCACCTTTGCTGCCACGTCCAAGACCCACAGCTGCCTCACTCCTGGTCTCTGGAAAAGACGCTGTTCACCGCGTCCTTGCGAGGACTTCACTGACCATCTTGTGAAGCCTTGCCCCATCTCCACGCGGGGACCCGGCTCCAGCTGTGGCCACAAGCTTTTTTTTATGTGAGAAAGATAAAGAGAGCGATGCTGGAAAAAATTTAAAAATAACTAAACGTATTGTAAGAATTGTTTACTTTTCCCCCAGAAACTAGAAACTAGGTGGTATTTTTCTTTCCCTTTTTTTTTTAAATTTTTTGGACAGTGGACATTTCAGTTTATACGGATAGGTTCAAAGAGGTGATCTGGAGAATATAAAAGTTCATCACAGCAGACAAATGACTGGAAAGTTCTACATATAAAAGAAGAGCCAGGGCGGTGATTCTCCCCTGGGGGACCTGGCAAGGTTCGGCTTCCCAGGCTCTCACGCCCAGGTTCTGATTCTGCAAGGCAGCTGAGGAAGCTAGCTTTTCACCAGGTGATCCAGATGCGCGCGGTTCCCAAACTAGGTCTGAGAAAGGGGTTTATACCCAGTGCTACCCTGGGCCTGCAGCTAGGAGTGGTGTTCAGCTGAAGTCCGTGGCATACAGCTGTAGCGTGTTTACACGCGGCGAGGTGAGAGGTTCTGCAGCCTGGGTTGACGGGTGAGGTGCTCTCAGCATCGGCTTCTTTTGGGGGATAAGCAGCAATTAAATGTCAGGTCCCATCTTCCTTCCCTTCCCCAACCACCTCAATAAGATCCACCTGACTGGAAAGTCGTCCATTGAAACCAGCCGCCACCAGCTGTAACCAGTCACTGACCTTGGGCTCTCGGGGCCTAACCAATCAGCTGCTGCTTAGAGCGGCACTTAGGGAAGGTCAAAGAGAAGGACTTGGGTGCCAGTTCCTGCCAAAAGAGTGGGCTGACTAATGAAACAAGCGTGAAACGTCACTGCCGCCCTCTTTCACCTGCTTACTGGTGTGCTGGCAGGGCCTCACCAGCCCTTATTTATACGTAGGCTGCACTTAGGCAAATCCCGCCCTTCCCCAGACGCTGCCAGCTCAGCAGTTTCTGACCCCTTGCCCACGCGAGCGCATAGCACATGATTCCAGAAAGGGCTGCAGCCAGGAGCGACCTTTTCCTCCGCTCTCCAGCGGTGCCGTCCGCAGCCCTCCAACAGAAGGGCGCCGCACGTGCCCCGCGTTACTTGCCTGCACGTTGTCCTCTCTCCTAGAGCACAGGCTCCTCATAGCCGCTTTTTCTTCAGACTGACTGCGGACTCCAGTACAACGAGCGAGCTGTGCACAAGGAACGGGAAGATGCGGACTTACACATACTTCAACTGAGCAAGTTTCCAGGTAGATGCATTTTCCTCTGTGGGCTTAGTTTTATCTTTGGTTACCATTTCCGAGAGCTTTCCGATAGCTTAGTCCATATCGTACAACCTGCTCTTAAGCGCAGGAGTGAAGAGAGGCCTGGAATCTTCATACAAGACTCCCCTGGGTCCGAGCGCTCTGACACTTCATGCTGGAAACAGATGCTTGTCCTTGGAATAAGAGGGCCCTCGCTCACGTCAGGGCAGTCACCGCATCTGTTCAGCTGAGCCATTCTCAGGGTTCCGAAATGATTTCTCGTCTATGAAATCTATTATACTTACTGTGTTGAAATATTTCTTTTTTTTTTCTTTTTTTGCCTTTTTAGGGCCGCACTCGAGGCATATGGAGGTTCCCAGGCTAGGGGTCTAATCGGAGCTACAGCCTCCGGCCTTCCCCACAGCCACAGCCACGTGGGATCCGAGCCGTGTCTGAGACCTACACCACAGCTCACAGCAACGCCGGATCCTTAACCCACCGAGTGACGCCAGGCATTAAACCCGCAACCTCATGGTTCCTAGTTGGATTCCTTTCCGTTGCACTACGACGGGAACTCCCTGAAGTATTTCTAGTGCCACTTTTGCTTCGAATTCTAGAGTTTCAAATGTAAAGTCTTTTATAAATTAAAGCAGAGCATCTTTTGTGATGAAACGTAGGTTCTCTTTTGTTGGCATCCACGCATCACGTCTCTTATCCGAAACTACATCACAGCAGAAGGCTCCAGCAGTTCCTGAACGCCCTCTCTGTCGCACAGCCCATAACTGTGGCACAAGAAGGCCAACGAGCCTTATTTACTTCTCCAGGATCATCATCTTTGAAAGTAAGAAATTTAATTTCACAGGACTTGGTCAAAGGCTTATATGTGTCCCCAGGCGGTCCACCTCCAAGAGCCAGATGGACTTCCCACAGTACTACTCACTTAAATCATGGCACAGCTCTAAGGAGTTGAAACGATTTTATTCATCACAACGATTGTGCCAGGGTCAGTTTTCCCAGCACGTTTAACTTCAGTCTCCTT
This sequence comes from Catagonus wagneri, assembly GCA_004024745.2. Taxonomy (NCBI): domain Eukaryota; kingdom Metazoa; phylum Chordata; class Mammalia; order Artiodactyla; family Tayassuidae; genus Catagonus; species Catagonus wagneri. The sequence goes on from PVHT021183717.1 coordinate 560,475, forward strand.
CAGACTTCTGGGAGTTAAGGACAGCTGCCTGGTTTTCCTGGGCTAAACAGCTCATTCCGCATCTCTGTCAGTTCAATTGGTGACAGCTGAGAAGCTGGTGGTGTGGCTGTTGATCTCGCCAGCCCCTCCTCGGTGGGCGGCTGCCAGAGCCGCAGGTCCCAGGCCCCCATGGCTATTGCCTCCTTCCTGGCCTTTTTTTTCCCTTTTTAAATGGTGAAATACATATAAAATTCACCGTCTTAACCATTTTTAAGTGTACAGTTCAGGGGCACTAAGTGTACTCACATTGTTGTGTAAGGGTCCCCATCATCCATCCACAGAACCCTTCATCTTGTAAAACTGGAACTCCACCCGTTAAACGCGGACTCCCTATTCCCCTCCCTGAGCCCTCGCACCCGCCCCTCTGCTCTCTGTCTCTATGACTTTGACTCCTCTGGGGACCTCATATTACTGGAATCGTACCGTATTTGTCTTTTGTGACTGGCTTGTTTTACTTGGCTTTATGTCTTCAAGGTTCATTCACTATTAGCAGGTGTCAGAACTTCTTTTTTTCTTTTTAACCCCCCCTCCCCACGGCATATGGAGGTTCCCAGGCTAGGGGTTGAATCGGAGCTGTGGCTGCTGGCCTACCCCACAGCCACAGCAATGCAGGATCCGAGCCGCATCTGCGACCCACCCCACAGCTCACAGCAAGGTCGTAGGAAATTTTTTTTTCAAATCGGGTCACAAGGCAAAGCCCAACAACTCTGTGCTGTATCCAAGAGCCACACATAAAGTAAGCACGAGAGGTTAAAGTGTGCCCATGGAGAATGTGTATCAGGAAAACGCAAACAGTAAAAGCAGCACCACAGTCTTAGTATCAGACCAGATGGAGTCTGGGCCAAAAACACTCAGCCAAGCAGAAAGGGCACCTTATAACGGAAGGAACGATTCTCAAACAAGATGAAACATCAGGAGTTCCCGACGTGGCTCAGCAGTTAGCCAACCCAACTAGCATCCATGAGGATGTGGATTCAATCCCTGGCCTCACTCAGTGGGTTAAGGATTCAGCATTGCTGTGAGCTGTGGTGTAGGTTACAGACGCGGTTCGGATCCAGCATTGCTGTGGTTGTGGTCTGGGCCAACGGTTACAGTTCTGATTCAACCCCTAGACTGGGAACCTCCATATGCCTCAGGTGTGGCCCTAAAAAAACCAAAAAAAAAAAAATAATAATAATAATAATAAAAATAAAACAGTCAGAAATAACTGTTCACCAGATAACAACCACTAACTTTCCAGGAGCAGAGCTGAGGTGTTTAATCCAGCTCTCAGACCCGTAAAGCAGTGGGCAAAGGTGCATCTTCTGAGCCGGTGTGTATGTGGATAGATAATGTGACATATGAAGTAGATAATGACACGGTGATAACAGCAAATGCATCTGGTTTCCAGTGCCCATAGGACACTCATGAAAAGGGACTATATATTATGTCACAAAGAAAATCATAATAAAAATGTGGAGGTATAAATATAGCTGAATATGTGATTACAAATGCAATAAGCCTGCAGATTAATAACAGAAAAAAGGCCATGGCACCTTGAAATTTAATGGCCTCTATACAACCCTTTTGGGCCGAAGAGGATGTAGAACGCAAAACTGCAGAACCAATAGAAAATGAAAACAATGAGACTCATATCTGATGTGTGGATACAACTAAGATAATACTCAAGGAGAAAATGTATACTTTTAATTATGTCAACAAAAATAAGTGCCTGAAAATAAATGAGTTGAACCTCTAATTCAAAAGGATTGAAAAATACATTAAAAAAAGAAATATATTTAAGAAAAGCAGAAGGAAGAAAGAGGGACAAAATAGGAACTACTGGCTACCAAACAGAAAAACTGCAGCTCAAATAATAGACATTTGTTCTTAAAAATCAAAATAAATTAATATCTAACCTAAGCAAGAGAAATGAAGGGCAAAAATTCAAATCTACCAAGAAATTTACAAGGGGAGGAAATCACAGAGAGGTAATTAAAGATAGAGTGCTTTGCACAATTTCCTGAAAATAAATATAAAACCTGGATTAAATGCATTTCTAGGAAAATATAATTTACTTACATTAACCACATGTAGAATAGAAAACCTACAGACTTAGTTCTAAAAATTGCATATTCTTTAAATTAATAGATGTTTCCTTTTTTTTTCTTTTTTTGCTTTTTTAGGGTCGCAGATACGGCGTATGGAGGTTCCCAGGCCAGGGGTCGAATCAGAGTTACAGCCTTTGGCCTACACCACAGCCACAGCAACACAGGATCCTTAACCCCACTGAGTGAGGCCAGGGTTTGAACCCGCGTCTTCATGGACACTAGTCAGGTTCATTTCTGCTGAGCTACCATGGGAACTCCTGTAAGAGAAATTCTGAAGGTTTTTCAGGTGGAAAAAAATGATCCTGGGTGGGAGATCAGAAATGCAGGAACGAATGAAGAGTAATGAAAATGGTACGTGTGGGACTCAAACAGGTGTTGACCATTCAAAACAACAATTACCGTGTGTGTCGTTTGCAGAAGGTGCATTTATGTAGAATTAAAACACACGGCAGTAATGCCCTCAGGAGTGGGAGGAGCTCTCGGCACAGGTTCACCAAATGCCCTCTGGGGCTGCCTGTCTGCTCAGCTTGTGCCTGGTGGCTCTGCTTCACGTCTCTTTTCTCCGGCCCACAGCCTCACCCCGCGACCCCCCCAGCTGCTTCTGGATTTAGGGCAGGTGCCAGCTCCCCCCGCACCTGTTTGTGGGTGGGGGTGTTGGGCTGCTTTAAAAACCTCGCTCTTTTCCTGGGCAGAATCAGTCACAAGTGTGTTGCTGGGCTTTCAGTTTTAGTTCTCTACCCAGACTTCCTCTTTTACATTCCCCGCCCCCCCGAATAGTACACACTCATTGCTGAAGATTTGAAAAATACAGAGAAGCACCCAGATTAGGAGGTAGGTCTCCGGTAACTGCCCTGTGCAGAGAAAGTCCCTGCTATAGCCTTGGTGACCAGATCTCTTTCTGTGTGTGTGTGGGTACCGTGCTAGCCTCAGTAGCGTAACCTGCTGTTGCATTGCACACCTTTTTCCATGTCACAAATGCTCTCCTAAAACAGGATCTGAGTAACTGCATTTTTGCCATATGGACAGATCACGCTTCTTTTAGCCAGGCTCATTCCATCCAGCATCTGTGTCTCTGTGACGAACGGCTGTCCTGGCACTTTGTCTTCCCGGGGTAAGTTGCTGGGCGTGTGCTGGCCGTGGGGGGCGAAGTCCGTTTTAAGGGTTTGGAGACAACAGGCCAAACTGCCTGTCCAGCTGCGAAATCTTTCATTACTGTGGGACTAGGTCAGATTTTTCTCTGTATTTGAAAGATCTGTCTTCTTTGTTTTCTTTTCTATTTTTTTGGCCACCACTGTGATGGGCTGGGGATTGAGCCTGCGTCCCAGCACTCCCAAGATGCCACCAATCCCATCATGCTCCAAAAAATCTGCCTTCTTGACAGTCTCTTTCAACAGACTTTCTTAGACTATTTCTTGCTGGGATTACAGTGAGTTCTAGGCAGACGACTTTCGTCTCACTGTGGCAAAGGCCGCCGGTGGGTTACGGCTATGCGAGGCCTCAGTAACTCATACTCTTTCTGGACTGGTCAGAATTTGGCTTAGGAGCCTATAAATAGGATAATCCAAAATAAAAGTGGCATAAGGAAAATGGAATCCTATTTCTCCCTTATAGAGTTCCCTCCGTGAGAGGTCCGGCGATGGTGTGTCCAGGCTGGACTGGCATCTCCACCCAGTCCCACCAGTCCCATCCTCCAGGACGGGGCCTTCACCCTCGTGGACAAACCGACTCCTCAAAGGCCAAGAGATGTACCCTGATTCCAGGTGGCAGGAAGACAGGCATAGCCCTTCCTTTTAAGATTTTCTAGAACAAATGCACATCACCTCTGCCTCCATCTCATCAGCCAGAATTTAGTCACACGGCTACAGCCAGCGGAAAGGAAGGGGAGAAATGTAGTATTTTTAGTAAGTGGAAAGGTGCCCAGATAAACCGAGGCCCTGGCATTGAAGACGAGCAGAGTGGCTATTAGGAGACAACTGTGCTACTTAATATTACGGGCTGAACTGTGTTCCCTAAAAATTCGTTGAGTCCTAAACTCTAGGACCTCAGAATGGGATAGTGTTTGGAGAAAGCATCTTTACTGATGTAATTCAGATCAAATGAGGTCACGAGGGCGGGTCCTAACCCAGTATGACCACCATGCTCATGAGAAAAGAGGACTAGGATCCAGACGCGCATGGAAGGAAGCCCACGTGAGGACACAGGGTGAGGGTGCCATCTACACACCAAGCGGAGAGCCTGAGAAGGAACCAGCCTGCTCTCACCTTGATCTTGGACTTCCAGCCTCCGGGACTGTGAGAAGATAAATTCCTGGTGTTTGAGCCTCCCAGTCCGTGGTCCCTTGTTACTGCAGCCCCAGTGAAATTTTTTTTTTTTTTTTAATTTTGCTTTTAGGCCGTACCTGTGGCATATGGCGGTTCCCAGGCTAGGGGTCCAATTGGAACTATAGCTGCCGGCCTACACCACATCCACAGCAACGCCAGATCCGAGCCGCCTCTGTGACCTACACCACAGCTCACGGCAATACCGGATCCTTAACCCACTGAAGTCAGGGATGGAACCGCAAC